>SJYQ01008005.1:0-71109 GCA_006410935.1 Redunca redunca
ACTTCATGGGAAATAGATGGGGAAACAGTAGAAACAGTGTCAGACTTTATTTTTGGGGGCCCCAAAATCACTGCAGATGGTGACTGCAGCATGAAATTAAAAGACGTTTACCACTTGGAAGGAAATGATGGCCAACCTAGATAGTGTATTAAAAAGCAGAGATATTACTTTGCCAACAAAAGTCAGTCTAGTCAAAGCTCTGGTTTTTCCAGTGGTTATGTGTGAGAGTTGGACTATGAAGAAACCTGAGTGCCAAGTAACTGATTCTTTTGAACTGTGGTGTTGGAGAAGACTCTTGAGAGTCCCTTGGACTGCAAGGAGATCCAACCAGTCCATTCTAAAGGAGATCAGTCCTGGGTGTTCTTTGGAAGGACTGATGCGAAAACTGAAACTCCAATATTTTGGCCACCTCATGAGAAGAGTTGACTCATTGGAGAAGACTCTGATGCTGGGAGGGATTGGGGGCAGGAGGAGAAGGGGACGACAGAGGATGAGATGGCTGGATGGCATCACCCACTCGATGGACGTTAGTTTGAGTGAACTCTGGGAGTTGGTGATGGATTGGGAAGCCTGGCATGCTGCAGTTCATGGGGTCGCAAAGAGTCAGACACGAGTGAGTGACTGAACTCAACTGAAAGCCCTTAGCAGGTAGCTGCAACCATCAATCATTGATACCACTGAAATACCTCTGTCTTATTCACAAGAAAAACCAGATGGTCTTCCACATAATCTATTACTTTCCTGCATCATCAGCGGAATGGTGGTGGTGGTGGTGTAGCCACTAAGTCATGTTTGAGTCTTGCAACCCCATGAACTATAGCCCACCAGGTTCCTCTGTCCATAGAATTTCTCAGGCAAGAATACTGGAGTGGGTTTCCATTTTCTTCTCCAGGCGATATTCCTAATCCAAGATTTAACCCGAGTCTCCTGTATTGCAGGTAGATTCCTTACAAACTGAGCCACCAGGAAAGCTTTAAAGGGATTTAAAGAAGGTATAGTGAACATTCGTGGCACAAGTTGGAAGCATTCATCTTACCTGCTAGCACCATTCCTCTAACGTCTACCTGCCACTAGACAATTACTGGGGAAGGTTCAGTACATGTATGTCAGGAGAGACTGTCTGTCCAGGAGAGTTGAATATAGTTAGTACATAGGGGAAGGACAAAAAGTACTTCCTGTACTGTATAATTTGTTAATGTTCCCAAAGAGAGCATCTACAGGTAGATCACAGAACAGAATTTATATAAAAAGTCACTGGTAGAAACAGACAAGTATTCTAAACAACTCAACTCACCACATGGGGATGTGCAATTTGTGTTCTTCCAAGGTGAGACTTCCAGACTGATGGAAAGAAATTGCAAAAAAAGCAGAAGCAAACAAGTGCTCCCATCATCAAATATAGCTTAGGTTTAAAACTAAAACATGAGAAAAAAATAACAGTAGGGATCAAAGCTAGTGTGAAACCAACATAAAATCATTCCAACTTTTTAAAAAATTACTAAGGATTCATTCTCCATGGACTTTTAAATATTTATTATAGTGCTCATTTTATTTGCTATTTTGAGAAAAGTAATTATAATTTTCCCAAATCTCCCTTTATTCTAATTGAAATATAGTTGATTTATAATGTTGTGTTAGTTTCAGGTGTACAGCAAAGTGATTTAGTTACACACATGTATATATACGTATTTTTTTTTTCAGATTCTTTTCCCATATAGGTTATTACAGAATACTGAGAGGAGTTCCCTGTGCTGTACAGTAGGTCCTTGAAGATAATCTATTTTATATATAGTAGTGAAAAGAAAGTGAAGTCGCTCAGTTGTGTCTGACTCTTTGCAGCCCCATGGACTGCAACCTACCAGGTTCCTCTGTCCATGGGATTTTCCCATATATAGTAGTGTGTACATGTTAATCCCAAACTCCTAATTTGCCTCTCCCCCTTTCCCTTTTGATAACCATAAGTTTGTTTTTTAGGTCTGTAAGTCTATTTGTTTTGTAAATAAGTTAATTTGTATTGGTTTTTAGATTCCACATATAAGTGAAGAATTTGAGGACAGCAGTATTAGCAGATCTTTTTTCTTCTCTCTTTTGAGAAAACTTGGGTATTTTTTAACCAGGTGAGTACATATTAAAAGACAGCCCTGTGATTTATAAACAGGTCTGTGGTTGGAGCAGAATTTCTCAGGGAAGTGTGAACATTGGAAAGGCACAACACAGCAATCCTCTCTCCATTTTGGCCTTTCAAGCAATGTCTGTGCTCCCAGCTCTAGACGGGTGCCACACATCCCCTCCACAAACCGACTGCCTTCACCATCTACTCCTTGTTTTAAAGGGATGAGACTTAGAGTGTGCTATGATATATTTTGTGTTAAATTATTATCTCATTGAATGTTATCCCATTGGAATATTTTCGTGATTATTAAAAATTTATGCATATTCCCCCCCCCCAAAAAAAATATATCCTCTTTGCGGGGGATGGAGGGCAGAAACAGACATCCAGGATATTTTCTAGAAGCATTCTATAGACATAGATTGGAACATAAGACGTGTAAGTATAAATTATTTTTCAGAGCATTACTATTGTTGTTTGTTGTTCAGTCGCCAAGTCGTGTCTCTTTGGGAGACCATGGACTGCAGCACGTCAGGCTTCCCTTTCCTTCGCTGTCTCTGAGTTTGCTCAAACTCACGTCCATTGAATTGGTGATGCCATCTGACCATCTCATCCTCTGCCACTCCCTTCTTCTCCTGCCCTCAATTTCTTCCAGCATCAGGGTCTTTTCCAATGAGTCGAGTGTTCACATCCAGTGGTCAAAGTGTTGGAGCTTCAGCTTCAGCAACAGTCCTTCCAATGAATATTTAGGGTTGACTTCCTTTCGGATCAACTAGTTTGATCTCTTGCTCTCCAAGGGAGTCTCAACAGTCTTCTCCAGCACCACAATTGAAAAGCATCAACTCTTCAGTGCTCAGCCTTCTTTACAGCCCTACTCTCACATCTGTACATGACTACTGGACAAACCATAACTTTGACTAGATGGACCATTGTCAGCAAGTCATGTCTCTGCTTTTTAATATGCTGTCTAGGATTGTCATAATATATACTCACTATTTCCATATATATTATTTTAAACATTTAATTAAATATCCAATACTATATTTTAACATGCACAATATACAGCTTTCCAGAAATGGAATTACCAGTCACATCTAAGGAAAACCTTACCTCAACTTCACCAGGTGTTCACCACTTTGGAAAATCTTATAAACGCACATAGGTTTTTATCTATTAATTTCTTCTCAGAATGGTAAAGGAAATGTGGACAAAGAATGTTGATGCAATATCAGTAAACCAAGGATGTTGCTGCCTTCAGCCACTACAGCCACCTGCTCTCTGAGCCCTGAGAGGATACAGGAGGGAGTAAAACAGGACACTGGCCCTAAGTAGTTAAGATGCACATCAAAGGCATGTTTCAGTGAACCCAGACTCTTGCATCTTCCTATACACAGAAAAGCACTGAGGTCATTTACTTGAGATGTCTGTTTTTGTGATTAGAAGTCACCTTTTGATGTTCAACTACATGTTGTTGTTGTTGTTGTTCCCCTTTTATATATCCTTACCTCTTTGGGACAGTCACTCAGAGCTCTCTGAGAGGCTGTATCCCAGGCTTACGTCCTCAGAATGTCTACCAAGAAAAACATAGTTCTCAACTTATATAATGTACATATTTTTCATCCGACAATAACATATTTTTTAGGAAAAGGAGGCACTGAATGGATAGGATTGAGAATTAGCAGTCTGGTCTAAGGATTATCCATCTGGGATGACTCATCTTTCTGCAGGAAGCTCACTCAATAAAGAGACTCCAAGTGGTAACACTGGAGCTTCAAAAGCAAATGTTGCAACATGGAATGATGCCATCAATGTCCAGGGATTAATTCCTGAGAGTGCCTGGTCATTTAAAATGAGAGAGGGCAGGAGGGGAAAAGAAGGTCTGGAGCAGAAGGAAGCTCCATAGAGCCATGAGTACAGTCTCTCTTCAGGCCCCTTGGGGACGCACAAGGAAGCCAGTGATTGTGATGCACTGGAGAAACACAGCAGGTCAACCCAGGCAGCTCTCAGCTGTGCTTTATGTGGGGGACGTAGTGCCAGAGACCTGACTTCCTGTCATGATTATGAGAAAGTGAGAGTCTTTATTTCATTTGTCAAAGTAAAAGCTGATCCTCAAATTACCTTTGTGGAACATCTGATCACAGTTCCTCTTTCTCCTTAAAATATTTGTCATCACTTAAGTAATGATCAAAAGCTTGATGTTTTAAAAAACATTCTATTTAAGAGAACATGTCAAAGCTAGTGTTATCTTTACTATCAGTAAATGCATTTATTTGGTAAATATTTCTTTGGGATGCTTAGTGGGTTCCCAGTGGGAATATGCTACTAAGGAAAAGAAGCAGACATGGAACTTACATGATGTTGGAGGAGATGACAGTAAATGCTGAGGCTGTGCGTGGAACATCCAGGCTAAGTGCTTTAAGGGTGAAGTTGCTCTGAGTTTCAAATAGGAGGATCTTTGACCTGGAAGAATGAATGAAGAGGAAGGAGGGGAGGAGAAATGCTTCCGAGGAGAAGATGGTGAGCAGAAACTTCCATCTGAGAGCAGCTTGTCAATGGAGTTCTAGGGGTGGACCAAAGAGGTTCTGAGAAGCAGACACCAAGTGGCTGGAGGGCAGACAGCTGGGAGAGCTGTTCTCCAACATGCCTAACCTTGGATTTCACCAAACAAATTAGAATCTCAAGTTAAAATGAGGTAAAAATGTATGTAAACATTCCCATGTCATGAATTTCCAGTGAAGCCAAGTTATCATTCTAACTTTCATTTTTCAGGAATTCCCTGGAAGCCATTTATCTAAAAGAAGCACAGTTATCAAAACCTCAGTCGCCACCTTCATTGCGTGGCAGGCGATGTCATGTCTCAGATGGAGTAGAGAGAAACGTAAGGTCTGGATTTTACTAAGTCCACAGCATCGATATGTTAAGTGATCTGAGATCAACAGGCTTTCTGTTTTAATTCTGACATTCACCTTAATCACGTTCATAATTCAAAATGAGGAACACAGATTCCAGGAACCAACCCCAAAAGCAAAGAAATGCAAGAGTATAGTTCTCAAAAAGCGCTGTGGGGAAATTAATTTCCTTGGGCTCCAATATCACTGCAGGTGGTGGCTGCAGTCATGAGATTAAAAAAGCATTTGCTCCTTGGAGGGAAGGCTATGATGGACCTAGATGGCATATTAGGAAGCAGAGACTAGCTTGTCAATAAAGATCTGTCTAGTCAAAGCTATGGCTTCGTATGGATGTGAGAGTTGGACCAGAAAGAAGGCTGAGCACTGAAGAATTGATGCTTTTGAACTGTGGTGTTAGAGAAGACTCTTGAGAGTCCCTTGGACTGCAAGGAGATCAAACCAGTCAATCTTAAAGGAAATCAATCCTGAATAGTCATTGGAAGTACTGATGCTGAAGCTCCAATACTTTGGCCATTTGTTGTGAAGAGTTGACTTACTAGATAAGACCCTGATGCTGGGAAAGTTTGAAGGCAGGAGTAGAAGGGGATGACAGAAGTTGGATGGCATCACTGACTCAATGGACATGAATTTGAGCAAGCTCTGGAAGATGGAGAAGGATAGGGAAGCCTGGTATGCTGCAGTTCATGGTGTCACAAAGAGTTGGATAGGACTGAGCGATTTAACAACAACTATGGAGAACATCAGTAATGCTATTACACTTATTTGAAGAAACTAGTGATTAAATGTTTCATAAGATATAAATCCAGTAAAGACCTCTAGGAAGTGATGGGAACAGACGGTCAATCTAGTTCATTTTTACTAAGGTCCCACAGTGCACACCTTTGAGGATGCTCTGTCCTCTGCTGTGTGCTGGCTTCTTCTCCATACTGAGGTTTACAATCTGTCAACCAGGACACAAAGTAAAGATCACTCCAACTATGAAGCCTGCCTGTGAAATCCAATCTTGAAAAGTGTAAATTTAAACCTCTAATTCTTTATACTTTCCCTGCTTTTTTCCCTTCCTTCTAATTGGATTAGTTGTTTAATTACAAAGGGATCTGGATTTTTTTCCCTTTTCTTTTTAATATCTTTTCTTGGACTAAAATTCTAATAGGACTTACTTCCAAGGTTTGCTTTTGTCTTACTATTTAAGATTATTTCTGTTTCTTGAATATGAAATAAAGAAAACTGAACCATTCTCTGAAAAAAAAATACAAGGACGTTTTTACAGGCACATTTCTGACTTTATGTTAAATATTTGATCCACTAAAAAAAAAAAAAAAAAGGATTCTACCTCAACTTCTCTTCCATCCTCCCAACCTCTGTCCACCACTTCTCACTGGGCCATATGAAGAGTATGTGCCAAGAATTAGAATCAATAGATATATTGAAGAAGAAGTGAAGTGAAGTCTCTCAGTAGTGTCCAACTCTTTGCGACCCCATGGACTGTAACCCACCAGGTTCCTCCATCCTTGGGATTCTCCAGGCAAGAATACTGAAGTGGGTTGCCATTTCCTTCTCCAGGCGAATCTTCCTGACCCAGGGATCAAACCCAGGTCTCCCGCATTGCAGGCAGACGCTTTAACCTTTGAGCCACCAGGGAAGCCCCAATATATATATTGAACCATCCATAAGTACTGCATAGTTTATGAAGAGATATTACTCTCAGAACTCAATGGCAGTCAATAACCCAAAGTTAACTGTAAAGATTTTTGCTTTAAAAAAAGCCAATAGGATATATTGTATTTAGAATCTCTGGATTTGCTAGGATTTAATTCCTCAGGAAACAGGTATTGGGCCCTCAAGGCTGTGGCTTTTGAAATTGTGTCGTGTTTAGATCTGGAGAGAAAGCTCCCTGCCAAACATATGCTATCAGGGGAAACAAAGATTACATTCTCAACAAGGCTGCATAACAAGAACATCCGTCTGTTCCACAGAGGACACACACAGCTGCTGCAAAACATGCCAACGATCTGGAAGCATCTGGCAAAATGCAAACATGGATTTACAGCAAAGGATTCAGGCTGGCTATGGGTGCTGCTCTCAAGGATAAGGAGTGGAAAGACAAGTAAGTGTTCCTTGTACCCCTGAAACAAATATAACAATGTAGGTCAATTATATTTCAATAAAAAATGAAAAGGAAAAAATAAACCACTAATTAAAAGATCACTTATCATATATTTACTAGGAAAAAATGAGTTTAAACATTAGTCTATTTTCTACTAGATAAAACTTAAATAGCACTTCAAAATACTGTTATTGCCTGAGGGGAAGAACAAGATCGTGGAGGAGGAGGTGGACGTGGAATACATCTCTCTCCATGGATACATCAGGAATACATCTTCAGACACAGAAGTGTATGCAGAACACCAGCTGAGAGCAGACAGGAATACATGACCAGTGATAAAGAATATATAGAACCATGCAAAACTCAAGATCAAGCCCTGAGCCTCTGCAGTGGGAGCACTGAATTTAAGATCCTAGACTACCAGAGAACTAACCCTGAGGAGTATCAAAGAGCAAGAACTTCCACAAAGGAAACTACTTGAATACAACACCGACCAACACCCAACGACCAGTAGAACCCTGTGCAGGTGCCTCATCCAAACAACAAACAAAACAAAAATACAAACCAAATCATCAGCACTGAAGATTACCACCTCGCTCAGCCTTGCCCACCAGAGGAAAAAAATAACTCAGCCCTAATCTCACCCTATACAAAGCTTACACAAACCAGTAGATCAAACTTAGGAGGGCAGAAACCAAAAGGAAGAAGTAATTCAACCTTGAAGTCTGGAAAAAGGAGACCTCAAACACAATAAGTTAAAAACAAACAAACAAAAATGAAAAGGCAGAGAAATACTGCACAAATGAAGGAACTAGAAACACAAGTGCAAATAAATGAAGAGGAAATAGGAAAACTACCTGAAAAAGAATTCAGAATAATGATGGTAAAGATGACCAAAAATCTTGAAAACAAAATGAAGAAAATGCAAGACTCAGTTAACAGAGACCTAGAAGAATTAAGGAATAAACCTACAGAGACAAACAACACAATTACTGAAATTAAAAATACTCTAGAAATAACCAATAGCAGAATTTCTGAAGCAGAAGAACAAATCAGTGAGCTGGAAGATAAAATGGTGCAAATAACTTCTGAAGAGCAGAATAAAGTAAACAGAATGAAAAGAACTGAGGATAGTCTCAGAGACCTCTGGGACAACATCAGATGCGCCAGAATTCGAATTATAGGGGTCCCTGAAGAAGAATAGAAAAAGAAAGGGCATGAGAAATTTTTTGAAGAGAATATAGATGAAAATTTCCCCAACATGGAAAAGGAAATATTCAATCCAGTCCAAGAGGTGCAAAGAGTCCCATACAGGATAAACCCAAGGAGAAACATGCCAAGACACATAATAATCAAACTAACAAAGACTAAATACAAAGAAAAAATATGAAAGACAGCAAGGGAGAAGCAACAAGTAACATACAAGGGAAACCCCATACGCTTAACAGCTGATCTTTCAGCAGAAACTGCAGGCCAGAAGGGAATGACAAGGTATATTTAAAGGGAAAAATCTACAATCAAGATTACTGTACCTGGAAAGTATCTCAATCAAAATTGATGGAGAAATCCAAAGCTTTTCAGACAAGCAAAAGTTAAGAGAATTCAGTACCACCAAACCAGCTTTACAACAAATGTTAAATGGACTTATATAGTCAAGAAATACAAGAGAAGAAACAGATATACAAAATCAAACCCCAAACAATTAAGAAAATGGCAATAGGAACAAATATATCAATAATTACTTGAAATGTAAATGGATTAAATGCTCCAATCAAAAGTCACAGACTGGCTAAATGGACACAAAAACAAGACCCATATATACTCTGTCTATAAGAAACCCACTTCAGGCCTAAAGACACATATACATTGAAAGTGAGAAGATGGAAAAATATATTCCATGCAAATGGAAAGCAAAAGAAAGCTAGAGTAGCAATCCTTATATCAGACAAAATAGACCTTAAATTAAAGAATATTACAAGAGATAAGGAAGGACACTGCATAATGATCAAGGGATCAATTCATGAGGAAGATGTGACAATTGTAAATATCTATGCACCCCACATAGGAGCACCTCAATATATAAGACAAATACTAACAGACATAAAAGGAGAAATTGACAGTAACACAATAATAGTAGGACACTTCAACACCCCACTCACACGAATGGACAGATCATCAAAACAGAATATTAGTAAGGAATACGAGTCTTAAATGATACATTAGATGAGATGGATCTCACTGATATCTTCAGGACATTCCATCCAAATGCAGAAGAATACACTTTCTTCTCAAGCACATACAATACATTCTCCAGGATAGACCACATCTTGGGTCACAAATCAAACTTTGGTAAATTTAAGAATATTGAAATTGTATAAAGCAACTTTTCTGACCACAATGCCATGAGACTGGATACCAATTACAAGAAAAATAACTGTAAAAAAACAAAAACACATGGAGATTAAACAGCATGTTTCTATATAACCAACAGGTTACTGAAGAAATCAAAAGGGAAATCAAAAAATTTCTCAAAACAAATGACGATGAAATCATGACAACTCAAAACCTATGGGATGCAGCAAAAGCAGTTCTAAGAGGGAAGTTTATAGCAACGCAATCCTACCTCAAGAAACAAGAAAAGCATTGAATAGACAACCTAACTTTACACCTGAAACAA
Source organism: Redunca redunca (assembly GCA_006410935.1). Classification (NCBI taxonomy): domain Eukaryota; kingdom Metazoa; phylum Chordata; class Mammalia; order Artiodactyla; family Bovidae; genus Redunca; species Redunca redunca. The sequence continues at coordinate 9,804 of SJYQ01008005.1, forward strand.
CCAGAAAAGAGTAAAAATCCCAAAAATTAGCATCAGGAAAGAAATCATAAAGATCCAGGCAGAAATAAATGAAAAAGAAATGAAAGAAAAATAGTAAAAATTAATAAAACAAAAAGCTGTTTTTTTGAGAAGATAAACAAAATTGGCAAATCTTTAACCAGACTCATCCAGAAAAAAAGACTGAAAATCAAATCAACAAAATCAGAAATGATAAACTAGAGGCTACTACAGACAATGCAGAGATATAAAGGCATATAAGGGACTATTACAAACAACTATATGGCAATAAAATGGATAACCTTCAAGAAATGGACAGATGTTTAGAAAAGTTCAATCTTCCAAGACTGAGCCAGGAAGAAATAGAAATTATGAACAACCCAATTACAAGCACTGAAATTGAAGCTGTGATAAAAAATATCTCTGAAAAGAACAAAAGCCCAAGACCAGATGGCTTCACAGGACAATTCTATCTAACATTTAGAGAAGAGCTAATGCCTATCTTTCTAAAACTCTTTCAAGAAATTGCAGAGGAAGGAAACCTTCCAAACTCATTCTATGAGGTCACCAACACCTTGATACCAAAACCAGACAAAGGCAACACAAAAAAGAAAACTACAGGCTAGTATCACTGATGAATGTATATGCAAAAATCCTCAACAAAATTTTAGCAAAGAGAATTCAGCAACACATCAAAAATTTCACACACCATGAGCAAGTTGGGTTTATACCAGGGATGCAAGAATTCTTCAATAAATGCAAATCAGTCAATGTGATACACCATGTTAACAAACTGAAAGATAAAAACCATATGATCATTTCAATAGATGCAGAAAAAGCCTTTGACAAAATTCAGCACCCCTTTATGATTGAAATTCTTCAAAAATGGGCATAAGAAGAAACATACCTCAACCTAGTAAAGGTCATATATGATAAGCCCACAGCAAACATTATTCTCAGTGGGGAAAAACTGAAAGGATTCCCCTAAGATCAGGAACAAGACAAGGGTGTCCACTTTCACTGCTATTATTCAACATAGTTCTGGAAGTCCTAGCTACAGCAATCAGAGAAGAAAATGAAATAAAAGGAATCCAGATCAGAAAAGAAGATGTTAAGTTCTCACTCTTTGCAGGTGACATGATACTGTACATAGAAAACCCTAAAGATACTATCAGAAAATTACGAGAGCTAATCAGTGAATTTAGCAAATTCGTAGGATACACTATCAATACACAGAAATAACTTGCATTTCTATATAGTAACAATGAAGAATCAGAAAGAGAAATTAAGGAATCAATCCCATTCACCACTGCAACAAAAATAATTAAATATCTAGGAACAAACGTATCTAAGGAGACAAAAGAACTACACACAGAAAATTACAAGACACTGATGAAAGAAATCAAAGATGACATAAACAGATGGAGAGATAGTCCATGTTCCTGGGTAGGAAGAATCAATATTGTAAAAATGACTATACTACCAAACACAGTCTACAGATTCTATGCAACCCCTATCAAATTACCAACGGCATTTTTCACAGAACTAGAACAAAAAAATTCACAACTCATATGGAAACACAAAAGACCTCAAATGCCCCAAGCAGTCTTGAGAAAGAAGAACGGAGCTGGAGGAATCAACCTTCCTGACCTCAGATTATACTACAAAGCTACAGTCACCAAGACAGTATGATAGTGGCACGAAAACAGAAATATAGACCAATGAAATAAGATATAAAGGAGGCGAGAATATACAATGGGGCAAAGACAGCCTCTTCCATAAATGGTGCTGGGGAAACTGGACAGCTACATGTATAGAGTGAAGTTAGAACACTTCCTAACACCATACAGAAAGATAAACTCAAAATGGATTAAAGACCTAAATGTAAGGCCAGAAACTATAAAACTCTCAGAGGAAAACAGAGGCAGCACACTCAATGACATAAATCAGAGCAAGATCCTCCATGACCCATCCTTTAGAGTAATGGGAATTCAAAACAAAAGTAAACAAGTGTGACCTGATTACGCTTAGAAACTTTTGCACAGCAAAGGAAGCTATCTGCAAGTTAAAATGGCAACTTTGAGAATGGGAGAAAATAATAGCAAATGAAACAACTGACAAAGAATTAATTTCCAAAATATACAAGCAGCTCACACAACTCAATACCAGAAAAACAAACAACCCAATCAAAAACTGGGGAAATGGCCTAAACAGCTATTTCTCCAAAGAAGACATACAGATGGCTAACAAACATGAAAAGATGCTCAACATCGCTCATAATTAGAGAAATGCAAATGAAAACTACAATGAGATATCATCTCATCCCAGTCAGAATGGCCATCATTAAAAAGGTCTACAAACAATAAATGCTGGAGAGGGTGTGGAGAAAAGGGAACACTCTTATACTGTTGGTGGGAATGTAAATTGATACAGCCACTATGGGAGATGGTATGGAGATTTCTTTAAAAACTAGGATTAAAACCACCATATGACCCAGCAATCCCACTCCTAGGTATATACCCTGAGGAAACCAAAATTGAAAAAGACATGTGTGTCCCATTCATTGCAGCACTATTTACAATAGCTAGAACATGGAAGCAACCTAGATGTCCATCAACAGATGAACGGATAAAGAAGCTGTGGTACATATACACAATGGAATATTATTACTCAGCCATAAAAAGGAACATATTTGAGTCAGTTCTAATGAAGTGGATGAACCTATTATACAGAGTGAAGTAAGTCAGAAAGAGAAAGATAAATATCGTATACGAATGTATATATTCAGAATCTAGAAAAACGGTACTCAAGAATTTATTTGCAGGGCAGGAATGGAGAAACAGACATAGAGAATAGACTTATGGACAGGGGGAGAGGGGAGGAGAGGGTGAGATGTATGGAGAGAATAACTTATATTACCACATGTAAAATGGATAGCCAGTGGGAAATTGCTGTATGGCTCAGGGAACTCAAACAGGGGCTCTCTACCAACCTAGAGGGGTGGGATGGGGAGGGAGATGGGAGAGAGGTCCAAAAGGGGGGGGATATATGTACACCTATGGCTGATTCATGTTGAGGTTTGACAGAAAACCACAAAATTCTGTAAAGCAATCATCCTTCAGTTAAAAAATAAATAAAAATTTTAAAAGTCCATTATTAAACATTATGGCAAATTTAAGGCTCTATTCAGATATATTTCCAATACTATTTCAGACCTGAAATGAATATTTACAGTTATATCGCACAATAAAGTCTGAAAGATTTCCAAGGAGACCCCAAGCCAGATCCAAGTGCACAGATAAATTTTTCCTTCCAGAGGCACCTTCATATGAGCAAGACTTGAGTCTTACAGAGTCACAAGTGACATGGGATTTATACGCAAAATAAGAACAAACCTTCCAAGCCTCAACCCTCCCTACTGTCCATGCCAGTTATTGACTCTCAGCCCTCAGTTTACCCCCACTGACCCCATTCTTCACATAGTGGACAGGCCTTTCAGCATCTTGCCTTTTGCTCTGTGAACACAATGTTAAGCTCTGCCAATAGAGGGCGCTGGAGGGACACAGCCAGCGGAAAGGTGCTCTTCCTGATTCGGGGCGCAGGGGTTGATCTCTTCTTTCCCCGCTGTTCAGGTGATTCGCTCAGGGGAGCCACCTGCACAGGTGACCCAAAATGCGGGTGAGTGAGAACATGGGGGTCCTCCGGCCTCAGCTGTAGCCACAAACCAGAGCATACAGAGCCTTTTCGAACTTCGCAGGCCTGACTGAGGCCCGGTGACCTCTTCAGCCCCATGTGGACACCAGGCACTTGGCACCTGTGCCAGCCAGGGCTCACCTAATACTCCCTGGCATCTGCCTTGGCATCCTGTTCCATGACAATGGCCCCCAGTGCTTCAGCATCTTCGAGGAGCTGGTTCTTCACCACATCTCTGATGACCTCCAGCTATATTCCCCTCGCTCACACCCGTTTCCTTTGAGCCTCCCTACTGGTCCTTGAACACATCAGGCTTGCTCATACCTCAGGCAGGAAATCATCCCTGAAATATCCACGTGGCTTCTCTTCTCCCTCTCCTGAAATTCCTACTTAAAATGTCATCTTTCATACAGTATTTACAATTGTACCTGTTATCCTGGGCAATCTTCATTCTCTTGAAGGACAACTTTGCTGGAGAGAGTATTTCTGGTTGACATTTTTTATCATTCAGTATTTTAAGAATGTCATTCTGCTCTTGCCTGGCCTGCAGGGTTTCTGCTGAGAAATCTGATGATGGCCCAATGGGAGTTCCTTCGTAGGGTTCTTTTTTTTTTTTCCTTGCTGCCTTTAAAATTATTTGTCATTGACTTCTAACAGTTTTAACATAATGTGTATGGGAGAAGGTCTTTTTGTGTTGAAGTAATTAGGAGTTCTCTTAGCCTCATGGACTTGCATATCCACTTCCTTCCCCTGTCTGGGAAGTTCTCAGCTATTATTTCTTTAGACAGTCGCACTACTCCCTTCTCTCTCTCTTCTCCTTCTGGGTACCCATCACTCTGTTGCCCCTTATAAAAGAATCAGAGAATTCTTGTAAGATTTCCTTACTTTTTAAAGATTTTAATTCTCTATTCTCTTCTATCTGAATCATTTCTAGATTTATATCTTCCAGCTCACTATTTCTTCCACACGGTCTGCTCTATTTCCAGTACTTTCTAATGAATTTTTCATCTTGTTAATTGAGTTCTTCAGCTCCAGAATTTTTGTTTGTTGGTTTTTTAGAGCTTCAGTCTCTTTGGTAAAGGATTCCTCCTGTACAATAATATTATTCTTGATCTCATTGTAATGCCTTTCTGAGTTTTCCTGTGCTTCTTCACAATGGCCATTTTGAATTGTCTTTCATTTGGACAATACTCATAACTCCTTAAGTTTTGTTTTTTGTTTTTTTCTGGAGGACTGCTGATTGCTTTTTGAAACACAATGTTACCTTGGTTTTTCATGGTGCTGGATGAGCTCTTCTTCTGCAGGCACATGTGAAGTAGCAACACCTTTCTTCTTTAGATAAAGATTTTTTTTTTTTTTACTTGATTATAACATTTAAGGGAAGGGAAAGTTGCTCAGTCATGTCCGATTCTTTGTGACCCCATGAGCTATACAGTCCATGGAATTCTTCAGGCCAGAATACTGGAGTGGGTAGCCTTCCCCTTCTGCTGGGGATCTTCCCAACCCAGGGATTGAACCCACGTCTGCCACATTGGGGGTGGATTCCTTACCAGCTGAGCCACCAAGGAAGTCCAAGAATGCTGGAGTGGGTAGCCTATCCCTTCTTCAGGGGATCTTCCTGACCCAGGAATTGAACCGGGGTCTCCTGCATCACAGTCAGATTCTTCACCAGCTGAGCTGCTAAGAGCTAACATTTCAAAAGGTCAGTAATTAGAGCGCTTTCTTCGATTTCCAGTAGGTGGCGCTGTGGCATACATTTGTGTGTCTCCACCTGCGTGGTCTCTGCAGGTGCTGCAGGTGACCTGGGTACTGCTGCTGGTGTTACTGGGATGTGGGTCACTTCCACCACATTCCAGGGCCTCCTGCATATCCAGGGTGTGGGGTCCACAGGCACAATCCTGGGGGGTCGGAGGCAGGTGGCTGGAGTCCCTGATGCCCAGCTCCCATGGCCCAGGCGTTTCAGTGGTCAGGAGGCTGGAGTCCTATACAAGCTGCCTAACCAGTGCTGCCAGGCTCCCCAGGGATGCTGGCTGAGCCCCTAGCCAGTCCAGGATCACAGGCAGGTGATTCAGGATCACCTTCACTGTCTCAGGCTCCGCTTTCTCCACGTGCCCTACCCACCCGCCTTCAGATGCACAGATCCAAGGAACTCTCCAGAAACCTGACGTGCTGAGCAGAGGCATCTTTGTTGAGTTATGGATATTTTACTGATTATGTATTGAAGGGGAAAGAAACAGAGATCATCTCATTCCACTCTGATGCTGGACATCGTTAAGATGCCATTTTCACATAATTATTCTTGGTAAAAAGAAACATAATTGGAAAAAGACATTTTAAAAGCTATATGTTCAATTATTTTGTAACAGGTAATATTAATTTATAATTATGTAATAGACACTTTCCTCGACATTTTATAACAGATAAATTTCTGAAAGCCTGGGTTTATTTCAACTGTAGCACAGTAGTATTTTCAAAAGCATATAATTTGTGTACTATCTGTTCTTTTTCATGACTAAGTATAGCATTTTTTAGATAAAGAGGAAGTGGTGGTGATACAGCTGTGATGGGCTGGGCATGCTCCAGGAAAGGCAGGGGTTCAGGGGTGGACACACTGCAAGGGCCAGGACGTGTCTCTGAGCTGGCCTTGCTTAGCCTATCCACTCGCTCTCCCCACACCTTCAATAGTGCAGAGGAGACATGAAACGTCTGCTGCAGTTCCACTGGGCTGGGGTGCTGCCCCTTATAATACATGATGAATGAGAAGTGCAGCTGGAACCCCAGTCCCCTGGGGACTGGCACACACACTAGTTTCACATGGCTGGAACCACACCTTCTGTTGTGCCTTGTGTGTAAGGGCAGGAGAAGAGAGTTGGTTCAGGAAAGTCACCTCATCTCAGGCAGAAACATAACTTCAGCCTATCTAATGCAGCTCCACTCCACCTGTAAAGGCAGGAGGGGGAGGGACATGGGAAGAGCCTCCGAGGTCCACCCAGACACATGGTCACGTGGCTGCCACCTCATTTCTGTGAGTCCTAGGTAAACACAGAGGCTTTAACAACTGAAAAACATGGAGAATTGTGTTCTACATTGTGTACAAAATAAATAAACTACGACTGGGTCCAAGTCTTGGGTTCACCTTGGGATCAATGAACTGGGACGAGAAAGTTCGCACATCCAGTCAATCTACTGGGCATTCAAAGGTCAAGGCACCTGGGAAAAGGGATAACTTCCTCCAGCAGCTCCAACAGCTTCTGAGGCAAAAGCCTCTGAAACTGCATTAACAAGAAAGAAACGACCCATACTGAGGCTGCCTAAGACAAAACGTCACTTACTAAATTTAAAACATTGAAAAAAAGCACACAAAAATCTGATGAACTATTTCTGAGATAGTAATGATTAACCTCTATTCAGGTAGTTATCAGCTCTGAATCTTGGAATACATATTTCTGAAATTATATTTAAGAAGGCAACATTACTTTTTATACTGATCTTTCAAAAAAGTACAGTATTTGAAATAGTGACATTCACCAATTTCATCCCCTTCATTGATAAAACCACACCAAAAGCAAAAAATAATACAACTCTCAGATTGTTCTTTAATTAACTAGTAATTATTACAATATACATAAACCATCACACTAAGCATGGAATATGAAAATCCTACTAGCAAGGAATTTATGAGGAAACAGTGGACACAGTGGCTGACTTTATTTTGGGGGGCTCCAAAATCACTGCAGATGGTGACTGTATCCATGAAATAAAAAGACGCTTGCTCCTTGGAAGGTAAGTTATGACCAACATATTAAAATATGTCATTTTAATTATTAAAATAATTTAAAAAGCAGAGACATTACTTTGCTAACAAAGGTCCGTCTAGTCAAGGCTATGGTTTTTCCAGTAGTCATGTATGGATGCGAGAGTTGGACTACAAAGAAAGCCGAGTGCCGAAGAATTGATGCTTTTGAACTGTGGTGTTAGAGAAGACTCAAGAGTCACTTGGACTGCAAGGAGATCCAACCAGTCCATCCTAAAGGAGATCAGTCCTGAGTGTTCATTGGAAGGACTGATCTTGAAGCTGAAACTCCAATAATTTGTCCACCTGATGTGAAGAGCTGACTCATTGGAAAAGGCCCTGGGAAAGATTAAAGGCAGGAGGAGAAGGGGATGACGGAAGATGAGATGTTTGGATGGCATCACCAACTCAATGGACATGAGTTCGGGTAAACTCCGGAAGTTGGTGATGGACAGGGAGGCTTGGTGTGCTGTGGTCCATGGAGTCGCAAACAGTCAGACATGACTGAGCGACTGAATTGAACTGAAGGAATTTATAGTTAAATTGAAAGATAAGACATATGTACACAAATGATAATATAAATCAAAAAGAGGCATGTGACCAAGGAAAGGAAGACAGAAAGGATGTCATAAGGGAGGTTATTGGAACAACCATCAAAACAATGGGATCTGAGGATTAGATGACACAAATATATCAGTGTCAATTTCATGATATTGCTGGTTGTATTATGATTAAGTATCTGCTACATTGTATGAAATACACACTAAATTATTCAGGGACAATCAGGCATAATGTTGACAATTTATTTGCAACCAATACAGAAAAAGAATAGTCCTTCATAGTGACCTGCAACTTCAGTGTATCTCTGAAAATGTTTTAAAAAATAAAATATAAATTTTAAAGTGAAGATTGTAAATAAAGTGGTGTCATTCTAAATTTGACAATTTTTTTAAAAGAAGTATTCCCTATGAATTCATGTTGCCTATAAATACACAGATATTTATTCTCCTTCATTCAGCAAAATCTTCAGACCCTCGAGGAAAGGTCCAGTTTTAAGATCCATGGTGCACGACTTTTCCTATCTTCGATGCTACCAGTCTTAGACATAGTCACTGTCGTTTGACAATCTTAGTTATTTTAAGTTCTATGCTCATGCTTCTTTTTATTTAAAAGAAAAGCATAATAGTATTGAATAGTCCAGAAAATTTTCTTTATGTCCATTTGACAGTGACAAAATGGATGTTTTTATGAATTATTAGACACTCTATTTAGAAATGGGGAAATGGAAGCTGAAGGAGCATCAGTAAATCACTGGGGGCAACCATGAGCGTCGCTGCTGAAACCTGGGCCACATTCTCACTTTTCACCCCGAGTTCCTGCCACCACACAGTGTGCCTTACCTCTTCCCAGAGGGTCCTGTCCAGTGCTCTTCAGGAATCAGGAAATCCTGTGCTTCAGAGCATGGTGCTCAGGGGCCAGGGTCACACGCAGCAATGAGCTGACTACGTCTCTGGGTAAGTTTTCTCTTTTTCTAACAATAGTGCTTCTTCCTTCTAAGTTGGATGTAAGCCACTTGCAGGATTAAATGAAGTAACACATGTAAGATGCTTAGAGTGGTGTCTGGTGCATAATACGCATTAAATTACTACAAGTCTAAAACTCAGATACCCTGATTTTTAAATGATCATAGCTCTCTTAGGAACTTAAATGACTCGAATGAAGACTTTGAACAAGTGCGTTTTTCACCACCAGGGGATATGTAGCTCAATTTTCTCTTGAGTCAGGGGGAGTTTCTTGTTTGCTAAAAGTACATTTATCACCTAAGTGGGGAAGCCTTCATCCACGACTGTTGTCTGACACCAAGAAAAACCAGACACTGCCTCAGCCCATATCCCTAGAAAACCGAAGAGCGTCACATGCCAACAGATCCCGGAAGTCTGACATTAATGACCCAGAATTCAAAAAAATATGTAACAAATTTACCTTTGTCATTTACCCTTTTCAAAGTTTCAGCCATTCTGCTCCTCACCACGTTGTGTGCAGATCAGGTTACAGTAAGCTATCCACAGCCTCCCAGAGAGAGCCGCTCATTATCGTGCACGTGCAGTCTCATTCTCAACAAAGGAAAGAGGGCAAGAATCGACGTTCAGTGTGGGTCCTTACTCATGATGAGTGTCTATCAGTGCGAAGAGGCAAAATGGATCTGAAAACTATATAACAGAAAATCCAAGAGGTCATAAAACCAAGCCTACCAGCAGAGTTCACTCATGAATTCACACATATATTCAAAAAAGATGTCCTTTTCATCATAGGGGACTGGAATGCAACAGTAGGAAGTCAAAAGATACCTGGGGTAACAGACAACTTTGGCCTTGGAGTATGGAATGAAGCAGGGCAAAGGCCAACAGAGTTTTGCCAAGAGAATGCACTAGTCGTAGCAAACACTCTCTTCCAACAACATAAGAGAGAACTCTACACATGGACATCACCAGATGGTCAATACTCAAATCAGACTGATTATATTCTTTGCAGCCAAAGATAAAGATGCTCTAAACAGTCAGCAAAAGAAAGACCGGGAGCTGACTGTGGGTCAGATCATGAACTCCTTATTGCCAAATTCAGACTTAAATTGAAGAAAGTAGGGAAAACCACTAGACCATTCAGGTATGACCTAAATCCAATCCCTTATGATATACAGTGGGAGAGACAAATAGATTCAAGGGATTAGATCTGATAGACAGCCTGAAGGACTATGGACAGAGGTTCATGACATCATACAGGAGGCAAGGATCAAGACCATCCCCAAGAAAAAGAAATGCAAAAAGAGCAAAATGGTTGTCTGAGAAGGCCCTACAAATAGCTGAGAAAAGAAGAGAAGCTAAAGACAAAGGAGAAAAGCAAAGATATACCCATCTGAATGCAGAGTTCCAAAGAATAGCAAGGAGAGATAAGAAAGCCTTCCTCAGTGATCATTGCAAAGAAATAGAGGAAAACAATAGAATGGGAAAACCTAGAGATCTTTTCAAGAAAATTATACATACCAAGGGAACATTTCATGCAAAGATAAGCACAATAAAGAACAGAAATGGTATGGACCTAACAGAAGCAGAAGATAATAAGAAGAGGTGGCAAGAATACACAGAAGAACTATACAAAAATATTTCAGTGACCCAGATAACCAGGATGGTGTGATCACTCACCTAGAGCCAGACATTCTGGGATGCAAAGTCAAGCGGGTCTTAGGAAGCATCACTATGAACAAAGCTAGTAAAGGTGATGGAATTCCAGTTGAGCTATTTCAAGTCCTAAAAGATGATGTTGTGAAAGTGCTGCACTCAACATACCAGCAAATATGGAGAACTCAGCAGTGGCCACAGGACTAGAAAAAGTCAGTTTCAGTTCCAATCCCAAAGAAAGGAAACGCCAAAGAATGCTCAAACTACTGCACAATTGCACTTGTCTCACATGCTACCAAAGTAATGCTCAAAATTCTCAAAGCGAGCTTCAACAGTATTTGAACCGAGAACTTCCAGATGTTCAAGTTGGATTTAGAAAAAGCAGAGGAACTAGAGATCAAATTGCCAATATCCACTGGATCATTGAAAAAGCAAGAGAGTTCCAGAAAAACATCTACCTTATTGACTGTGCCAAAGCCTTTAACTGTGTGGATCACGACAAACTATGGAAAATTTTTTAAAGATGGGAATACCAGACCACCTGACCTGCCTCCTGAGAAATCTGTATACAGGTCAAGAAGCAACACTTAGAACCAGATATGGAACAATGTTCTGGTTCCAAATAGTAAAGGAGTATGTCAAGGCTGGATATTGTCACCCTGTTTATTTAACTTATATGAAGTGTACATCAAGCAAAATACCAGGCTGGATAAAGCACAAGATGAAATCAAGATTGCCATGAAAAATATCATTAACCTCAGATATGCAGATGACACCCCTAGATGACAAAAAGAGAAGAGGAACTAAAGAGCATCTTTATGAAAGTGAAAGAAGAGAGTGGAAAAAGTTGGCTTAAAACTCAATATTCTGGTCCCATCACTTCATGGGAAATAGATGGGGAAACAATGGAAATGGTGACAGACTTTATTTTGGAGGGGGCTCCAAAATCACCATGGATGGTGACTGCAGCCATGAAATTAAAAGACATTTGCTCCTTGGAAGAAAAGCTATGACCACATGAACAGCATATTAAAAAGCAGAGACATTATTTTGCCAGCAAAGGTCCATCTAGTCAAACCTATGGTTTTTGCAGTAGTCATGTATGGATGGGAGAGTTAGACCATAAGGAAAGTTGAGCGCTGAAGAATTGATGCTTTGAACTGTGGTGTTGGAGAAGACTCTTGACAGTGCCTTAGACTGCAAGGAGATCAAACCAGTCAATTCTAAGGGAAATCAATCTTGAATATTCATTGGAAGGACTGATGCGGAAGCTACAATATTTTGGCCACCTGATGTAAAGAACTGACACATTGGAAAAGACCGTGAAGGCAGAAGGGGAGGACAGAGGATGAGATGGTTGGATAGCATCACCAACTTGATGGACATGAGTTTGAGCAAGCTCAGGAAGTTGGTGATGGACAAGGAAGCCTAGCGTGCTGCAGTCCATGGGGTTGCAAAGAGTCAGACATGACTGAGCAACTGAGCTGACTGACTGATCCATTTAACATTTACTGAATATGTGCCCAGTACTACCTGAATCTAAGTGCTCGGGATGTTGCTGTGGATAAAAGAAATAGTTCTGCCTTCTTTGGCCTTGTATATTAATGGACATGACTCAGGAATTAGTATGAGTTCTGTTTGTATACAAGACATATATTATTACACAAGGCATCTCTTATTCATAAAGGGTGCTTTAAGTTCCTCTGTTGAAGAGAGTGATCAAAACAATCCAGAATATTGTCAACTAAACTAGTATCACTATGAAACACTCCTACCACATACTGATTGCTTTCCTGACACAGTGAAAGTCTGAACCATCAGATTTAATGACATCAGCAATATAAAGAAAGCCACAAATGTAACTAGTTCCAGTTGGTGCTGGTCCTCCTTTCATGGAGTACAATAGTAAGAAATTCTGGGTAGCTATCTGGGTTGTCTATAGTCAGAAATTTCTATTTTGTGAAGTTACTTTACTTTAAAGGCGAAAATCTCCCAAAGAAAATACTCTAAATCACTGCAAAATAAAGTATCCTTATAAATACAGTTGTCCCCAATGTTTTTTTTTCTGTATATGTTTGTGCACATAGATATAGCAGCTTAAAATAAAACATTCATGCCTTCATATAACGTAGAGACATATACACTATGTATCTGCAGAAAGACATGTACATAAGTACGTTGAATATGTGCATGAGACACAGTTACACATACACCAATGAAGTCTGACATGGTTACAACCTGTTCAAGGCATTGTTCCCCCTGGTGTTTCTTTGTTTCTTCCACATGGTTCTTGGTTGAGAGCAGGTTGGCAGGAAAGATGAGGGAAATGAAAGCTCTGTATACCTCTAAACAGTTCCATTTTTTCCAAGTTTTCTGTCATGTAGTGACCACCGGGTAACAAAACACTCATGCTTTCCTCTCCAGTTCATTAAGGAGTCACACACCTGTGCCCACAGCGGGCACCAGGCGGCAGCACTGCGTCCACCACAGCTGTGTATTCCGCCTGTGGACTGGATGATGCTTCATGAGAAATACGTGCCCATGAGGGTCCTGGTCTCACAGGGACATCGTGTGGACGTGTGCTTTCAAAGTACCGAATCTAAGAACAGACATACAGGTGGAACACACTGTCCTCAAGGGAGCGGCTGAGAAAGAGGGTCAGAAAAGCCCAGGACCAACCAAATCAGGCCCCATTTAATCACAGAGGCTTAAATACCAGGCAGACCACAGGCAAGAACAGAAACCAAGGAAGAAAACACGGCTACAGTAAGACTTTCCTAGATTCAGTCAAGCACACTGAAGAGAGAATCGCTTTCTTACTACATGAATCAATGTTACTTAATGCCAAGCCCCAGCAAAAGTCATTTCACACAGCACCGCCCCCAACACACACAGACTGCACTTCCCCAGAACACATGCCCTGGTCGGTTATCCTCATGCTGGTTTCCTGCCACCTTTTTAAGAGAAAGTGGTACTAGGAGCAAGATACCATGTCCTGACGCTCAGTGAGGGAAACTGTAGCAGACAGAGAAACAGAGACAGAATTAAATCACCTCCCACTTCACCACAACACAGCATGTGTGACTTGGGCATGTGGTGTGGACTCTCTCTGCCAAGTTTCCTCATCTGTAAAACAGAGCAATAATAGCAGCTACTGAGAGTTTTCACATCAAGAGTAAATGCATCAGCACATCACACAATGCTCCTCTCAAATTACCCTCTGCCTAAGCATTGATTATATTTCAAAAGAAGGAATCTGAAAGACTGCACAGACAACATGCTTTGAATCACAGTTTTTAAAACTATGAGACCATGCATTCATTCAATGCATTTCTATCAAGTATAAATTTTAACAAATCCAGACTTATGTAAATTCAGTGCTCCCGTATCAAACTTCCTCTGAGGACACGGAGGCAATGAGCCCAGATGTGGACATTGACAAGAACTGTGAGTGTGTCACATTCTCACACAGAAAGCCTCCTGTTACTCGCATTCTTACAGAGAGCTTGAAGGGCCTCCAGGTCAACCACAGAATTGTCCAAGTTCACCACAGCTGTGTGAAAAAGACAAAACAGAAAGTATAAGTTGCCATGAACAGCTGTGAAAAGTGTCTGGCCACCTCAAACCGCAGTGACCGTCCGCAGAGCAGACTGCATGTCCTGCAGGCGGCAGGCGAGGCTCGGCCCTCACTGCAGCTGCTCCCCTCACCGACAGAGACCGAGCTGAGCTGGGAATTTCCATGGCGCAGGTGTCACGTGTCACAGCTTTCACACTCTCCACAAACGCAAAATCCCAAGAATAGGCCCCCACGGCCAGAGAGAAACCCACAGTCTGTCTCTTTCATGACTCACCTGAATAAATTTGAAAAATCTGCTTAATACCAGAAAAATGGGCAACTCACTCATGTTACTGCCACATCCTGGTTTTATGCCAATAAATGCACATATATGCCAGTTTATCTAAAGACTTTGGCAAAGGTTATATCTAATCACTAAATTGATAGACTAAATATGGAAACAGGTGCATTTCCTGTTACAACCCTTTAAATTGTAATAATCAAAGGATAATTCTTTGATTATGGTTTTGAAATTGGCAAAGTTTGCTGTTCAGTGAGGCAGTGGGTATGGACAATGGAGAAAGTTGTTCTTTGGATCATATCTTCAAGAAACATGTATTGTTTATAGAGCACCCTCAACTGGAACTGTGTGGGGAAGGGGAGTGATGAGACTTAGAACTTATATTATATTACACGATAGTGGATCTAGCTGCAGGGAAAATTCATGGTACCCAAGGAGGGTTAAACCTTTTCTCCACCTGATCGCTCCACCTGAAGCTTTCTGCACACTCATGCCTGTCTTCTGTTTCACAGTTTGCATGGATTGCCAGTGATCAAGGATGTTAAGAGCTCTGACAAGAAAAAGTTCTTTAATTAAAAAAATCTTACAAGCCATGAGAAGGGTGAGTATATCTTGATCGATTAACTCAATTAGAGGAGTGTTGCAGCTTCAGAAGCGGTGAAAGCACTGGATACTTAAAGTAGTAAAGGCGGAGGGGACTGGGAGAAACAGAGGCCATAGTCTCCTCTGCCAGAGCCGAGCTGTGAGCTTAGTCCTGCTGGGACAGAAGGATGCGACTCCAGCAGGGCTTTCCCTCCCCCAAACAGCTGGCTATGAGTAGTTAAAGCTCAGAAACAACAGGGGATGGATTAGAACAGAGGCAGTGCCATCTTATATTTGAAAAGCTTGTATCTTTTTTAAAGCAACTTTTTATGCGTTAAAGTCACATTAGAGAGACTTCCCTGTTGGTCTGGCGGTAAAGAATCCACCTGTCAATGCAGGGGACATGGGTTTGATCCTTGATTCAGGAACTAAAGTCCCACATGCCACAGGGCAACTAAGCTGCAGCTACTGAATCCACACACCACAACTAGAGAGTCTGTGAGCTGCAGTAAGAGATCCTGCATGATGCAGTGAAGATTCTGTGCATTGCACCTGAGACCTGAGGCAGTTAAATTAATTCGTTAAAAGAAATCACATCAGAGAAATCCTGATGTCCTCCATGATTATTGGATATTTTATTCCTCTGGACAATGAGCCATCCAACTAATCCTTACATCCGAATATATATATCAACAGAGAAAACAGAAAACCTTCATAACTGAACAAATGGCCAAGCATGACTTAACACACACATAAACCAGCCCACCACATTTTATACATATTAACAAGATGTTGAGTAGACCACAAAATTATTCCAAGTGGATCATGATAAATGTGTGTGTTCTTCAGACTTTTGTACATTTAAATATTTTGGAAAAAGTTTTTGTGAGACCCAAATTTTTAGTCAAAACCATCTGTAATACAACGAAAGGAATATGCCAAGTTTCAGTGTGTAAACTCTGATTTTCTCTGTCATAGGTTATAAGGTCACAACTGTTTTTTTTAAATCCATTCATAGTTTACTGCATGAGATGAAGAAATAAATTTGTGTTATGACATTGTTTGACATTTTTGTTGTGACTTAATAGTCATAAATAGTTCATGTACCTTGAGAAGACAAGATATAACTATACAGTATTTAAGATACATTCTTTTCTGTTTATGTATTCTAAATCCTTATTTGCATTTTTCTTCTTGATCTGTTTTGACCAAAGTGGTTTAAAGTTACTCTTATTAATGTGCTTGTCTCTCCTTGTAAGTACTAGGTAATTTCTTTCTTGCATAGTTGCATCTGTATTTTGAGGGACATAAATTCAAATCTATTATACTTTCATTATGAATTGTCGCTGTTAGTAGTGAGAATATGTTTTCATTGTGTTCTTGTTGTTCACATAATGTTCCTGGCCTGAATTTTAAGTTGTCACATATCAAGATCATAACCCTTGCTTTTTTTATTTGCACATTTTGGGCCTAATTTCACTTCTCTTCATATTTTAGTCTTTCTGAAATATTTCATTATAGCTAAGTTTTATTTAGAAGCAGAATATATTAAGAAGAGGTGGCAAGAATACACAGAAGAACTTAAAAAAGATCTTCACAACCCAGATAATCATGATGGTGTGATCACTCACCTAGAGTCAGACATCCTGGAATGCAAAGTCAAGTGGGCCTCAGGAAGCATCACTATGAACAAAGCTAGTGTCAGGTGATGGAATTGCAGTTGAGCAATTTCAAATCCTAAAAGATGATGCTGTGAAAGTGCTGCATTCAATAGGCCAGCAAATTTGGAAAACTCACCAGTGGCCACAGGACTGGAAAAGTCAGTTTTCATTCCAATCCCAAAGAAAGGCAATGGCAAAAAATGTTCAAACTATCACACAATTGCATCCATCTCACATGTGAACAAAGTAATGCTCAAAATTCTCCAAGCCAGGCTTCAACAATACATAAACCGTGAACTTCCAGATGTTCAAGCTGGATTTAGAAAAGACAGAGGAACCAGAGATAAAATTGCCAATAACCACTGGATCATCAAAAAAACCAAGAGAGTTCCAGGAAAGCATCTGTTTCTGCTTTACTGACTATGCCAAAGCCTTTGAGTGTGTGGACAACAACAAACTGTGGAAAATTCTTCAAGAGATGGGAATACCTGACCACCTGATGTGCCTCTTGAGAAATCTGTATGCAGGTCAGGAAGCAACAGTTAGAATGGACATGGAACAAAAGACTGGTTCCAAAAAGGGAAAGTAGTATGTCAAGGATGTATATTGCCACCCTACTTATTTAACCTATACATAGAGTACATCATGAGAAACCCTGGGCTGGAAGAATCACAAGCTGGAATGAAGATTGCTGGGAGAAATATCAATAACCTCAGACGTGCAGATGACACCACCCTTATGGAAGAAAGCGAAGAAGAACTAAAGAGCCTCTTGATCACCAGTCTATGTCCGATGCAGGATGCAGGATGCTTGGGGCTGGTGCACGGGGATGAACCAGAGAGATGTTATGGGGTGGGAGGTGGAAGGGGTTTCATGTTTGGGAACGCATGTACATCCGTGCTGGATTCATGTCAATGTGTGGCAAAACCAATACAGTATTGTAAAGTAAAATAAAGTTAAAATAAAAATTATAAACAAACAAACAAACAAAAAAGAAAGTAAAAGAGGAGAGTGAAAAAGTTGGCTTAAAACTGAAAATTCAGAAAACTAAGATCATGGCATCCGGTCCCATCACTTCATGGCAAATAGACAGGGAAACAATGGAAACAGTGACAGACTATTTTTGGGGCCTCCAAAATCACTGCAGATGATGACTGCAGCCAGGAAATTAAAAGACGATTGCTCCTTGGAAGAAAATTTATGACCAACCTAGACAGCATATTAAAAAGCAGAGACATTACTTTGCCAACAAAGCTCTATCTAGTTGAAGCTATGGTTTTTCCAGTAGGCATGTATGGCTGTGAGAGTTGGACTATACAGAAAGCTGAGAGCTGAAGAATTGATGCTTTTGAACTGTGGTGTTGAGAGTCTCTTGGACTGAAAGGAGATCAAACCAGTTAATTCTAAAGGAAAGCAGATCTGAATATTCACTGGAAGGACCGATGCTGAAGCTGAAGCTCCAATACTTTGGCCACCTGATGCAAAAAACTGACTCATCGGAAAAGACCCTGATGCTAGGAAAGATTGAAGGTAGGAGGAGAAGGGGACGACAGAGGATGGGATGGTTGGATGGCATCACCGACTCAATGGACATGAGTTTGAGTAAGCTCCAGGAGTTGGTGATCACAGGGAGGCCTGGTGTGCTGCAGTCCATGGGGTCATAAAGAGTCGGACACAACTAAGCAACTGAACTGAACTTTTATTTCTTTTGGATGCACTTTTAATTTTCAGTGACTAAACTTTCCCTACCTTAACCGGTGTGCCAATATATTGGGTTGGCCAAAGTGTCCATTCAATTTTTTTCTGTAAGATGGCTCTAGTAGCACTTAGTTGTCCTTAACTTCATTTGAAATCACTTTCTTAGATTGTATTGTAATTGTCATATCAGTGTGCATTAAAAAAATCAAAATTGGTGAGTTTTTGTGTAGCCATTTTAATATTAAAGACAGAGAAGAAAAGCAACATTTTTGACATGTTCAGTTCAGTCGCTCAGTCATGTCCGACTCTTTGCGACCCCATGAATCGCAGCACACCAGGCTTCCCTGTCCATCACCAACTCCCGGAGTTCACTCAGACTCACGTCCATCGAGTCCATGATGCCATCCAGCCATCTCATCCTGTGTCGTCCCCTTCTCCTCCTGCCCCCAATCCCTCCCAGCATCAGAGTCTTTTCCAATGAGTCAACTCTTTGCATGAGGTGGCCAAAGTACTGGAGTTACAGCTTCAGTATCAGTCCTTCCAAAGAAGTCCCAGGGCTGATCTCCTTCAGAATGGACTGGTTGGATCTCCTTGCAGTCCAAGGGACTCTCAAGAGTCTTCTCCAACACCACAGTTCAAATGCATCAATTCTTCGGTGCTCAGCTTTCTTCACAGTCCAACTCTCACATCTATATATGACCACAGGAAAAACCATAGCCTTGACTAGAAGGACCTTAGTCAGCAAAGAAATGTCTCTGCTTTTGAATATACTATCTAGGTTGGTCATAACTTTTCTTCCAAGGAGTAAGCATCTTTGAATTTCATGGCTGCAATCACCATCTGCAGTGATTTTGGAGCCCCCAAAAATAAAGTCTGACACTGTTTCCACTGGTTCCCCATCTATTTCCCATGAAGTGATGGGACCAGATGCCATGATCTTAGTTTTCTGAATGTTGAGCTTTAAGCCAACTTTTTCACTCTCCTCTTTCACTTTCATCAAGAGGCTTTTTAGCGCCTCTTCACTTTCTGCCATAAGGGTGGTGTCATCTCCACATCTGAGGTTATTGACATTTCTCCCAGCAATCTTGATTGCAGCTTATGTTTCTTCCAGTCCAGTGTTTCCCATGATGTACTCTGCCTAGAAGTTAAATAAGCAGGGGGACAATATACAGCCTTGACGGACTCCTTTTCCTATTTGGAACCAGTCTGTTGTTCCATGTCCAGTTCTAACTGTTGCTTCCTGACCTGCATACAGATTTCTCAAGAGGCAGGTCAGGTGGTCTGGTATTCCCATCTCTTTCAGAATTTTCCACGGTTGATTGTGATCCACACAGTCAAAGGCTTTGGCATAGTCAATAAAGCAGAAATAGATGTTTTTCTGGAACTCTCTTGCTTTTTTGATGATCCAGTGGATGTTGGCAATTGGATCTCTGGTTCCTCTGCCTTTTCTAAAACCAGCTTGAACATCAGGGAGTTCACGGCTCACGTATTGCTGAAGCCTGGCTTGGAGAATTTTGAGCATTACTTTACTACTTCATTATTTTAAGAAAGGTAAGAATGCACCTGTAACGCAGTTTCACAAGAAAACTATTATTCAGTGACAGGCAGAGGGGTAAAAGAACTGCTCCACCAGTAAGCTACTCAGGGATAGAGTCACCACAAAACATCCTTTAAAGTTCTGGCAGTTCAGAAAGGGCATTTGCTCATTCTTAAGTGTTCTCATACTTTACACTCAAAGCTAGAAACTAGTTCACCTTTCAGGAAAATAGTATGTCCAAACAATAAACAGAATCATCTGCCCATGTACTTAGATTCTGCTCACACCCACCACCAAGGCTCACCCTACCACCAAAGCCTAACCCCTCCCCACTGCCATTTATCCTCGCTCCAGGACTCACCAGCAATGCATGTGGGGTGGGGTGACACGCAGCACAGAGATGGTGATGAGAAAGCACACGGTTACTGGACATCCCAGCCTTTCAAGAGCCAAACAAACTACTCTCCTCTCGGATAAAGAAGCATCAGTCATTCAGTCATGATCACTCTTTCTGACCCCATGGACTGCAGCCTGCCAGGCTCCTCTGTCCATGGGATTCTCCAGGCAAGAATACTGGAGCGGGTTGCCATTCCCTTCCCCAGGGGATCTTCCTGACCCAGTGATCAAACCCACATCTCCTGCACTGTAGGTGAATTATTTACCATCTGAGCCAAAAACTACACAGCCAATTTTGAAGAGTGGCTGGTACACATAACTCTCATATCTGTCTCCATTCAGGAAACAGAAATGGACACAACCCAGTACTAACTCAGTGTTTCAGTAATAGTAATGGAAAACCAAAGCTAAGGACAATCAAGTTTGCCTCATTTATGTTCACCCTGAACTTGAAGTTCCATCTCTCTCCTCTCATTTCTCACTTGAGAGTTCCATCACAAGGTGGTCTCCCAGGCAAGGTTTGTAGTAGAACCGCTCAGAGCAAGGAAGTAGGAATAAAACCTTTACACTCTCCCTCCTCCATGGGTGGCCAGCTGGAGTTTCAAATGCTCCCACACCTGGAAAACAAATCTCATTCCCTAAGGAGTGAAGGAAGGGTATTTTGTGTGTGGGTGCCAATGAGCATGCATGTGTGAATATGTGTCTCAATACATATGTGTGCTTGTGTGTATGCTTGCATGTGAGTGCACATGCACATAGGGAATAACTCATTTTACAGCCTTTTTCTTTTTTTTTCTTTACTAATGAGGAAACTGAGGAACAGAAATGAGGAAGACATTTGCCCAGATTTACCCACCTAACAAGTAGCAGAACTGAGCTCCAAATCTGCCTTAGACTGGATGCTTTAAACAACAGGAATTAAGTTTTCAAAGTTCTGGAGACTGGGACTGGGATGGATTCTCTTGCTGGCTGGCAGAGTCCTGGTTTTCCCTCCTCTTATTAGGATGCAAATCCCATGATGGGGACTGCAGCCTCTTGACCTCCTCTAAACCTGATTAATCCCAAGGGCCTCAATTCTGGATACCATCACATTAAAAGTTAGGAGTTCAGTGTAGGAATGGGGAGGAGGGGAGTGAACATTCCATCCATCAGAAAACAGGGGGCCTGCCTGGTCCCAGAACCCACGTCCCAACATTGCTAGACTACACCAGAAAACAGAGGGAAACCTAGGGAAGCAGAGATGCTAAGAAGAAATGTGCTAAGAAGGTTAGGCATCCCCAAGGACCACACCAGGGAGATATTCTGTTTCTCTACATATTCTCTGAGCAACTGGTTCGTAAAAAGATGCACAGAAAGTTCCATTTAAAAGTACCTCCAGACTCACAAATAATCACAATATGCTTCAGTTTATTGATAGCCTTAGCCCAGATTGCTTTTTCTATAAAATTTTTTTGTTTATCTTTGCTTGGTTCCATCATGAATGACCAACTCCATTAATTATTTTCTATAACATATTTTTCTTAACTTAACTCACAGATGTGAAAAAGAAATCCACAACTTATTTTCTCTAAGAAACAGAGTCAGTAAGCAAACAGGGGAATGTATAAAAAGACCCTTGAAGCAAGAGACCAAATTTGCTAAATTGATGTTCTCCAAAGTTTTAAAATTCCATATTGGTGGCCAAAAGTATTATGTTCTCCTGCCAGTTCTGTTTTTGCATTTTATTAGATAACAGAGGTCCTCACTCTGAGACAAGCTAACATACTACAGACAACACTGAACAAGGAGTCAGATGGACGGGTGTCCTTATTAAGGAGAAGCCTCAGATATGCTTCATCTATAAGCTGCAATTCTCTTCCCTGCAAAACAGAAATTAACCAGACTATTTTACACAACCATCAGTAACAATGGGGTGGGACTGTAAGATTCAAACCAATACTGAATTCCATCTCTTTGGATACTGATAAAAAGATTTGATTATGAAAGATTTTAGAATGTATGTCCTGTTTGTTGGAAGCAATTACCTTTTCAAGCACCTGCAGCCTCAGGCAATTCCTTCCTACAGGATGGTCAGGATGAGGCTCCTTAGCTCTGAGCCCCTTTAAAGGGGTCAACGAGCGAATATCAGAACATCCACAACACAGGATCCAATGAAGAGTCAGAAACAGACAGATGTCACAGGAATTTCTGATTTAAATCTAAAAGCATGTTATTGTCCTTAAAGGTATCCTTAACTACATTTTTTTAAATAAAAGAAGTGTTTGTAAAGCAATCATTAAGCTTAGAGACCAAATAATAAAAAATAACCATGTTTCATTTACCTTATCAACTATACTGCTGATGGAATACTATGCAGTTTTACATAAATCACATTTAAACGAGATAGAAAATTCAACGACATACTTTAGTATTCACTGCCCTTGTGCCAACAATACCAACTGGCTTTATCCAGGAAAGGCATGACAAGGAGGGAAGGAACCAGGGGTCACTGTCCTGGAGGGACAATGACACACACTTCCCTGTGAGGCATCTTTAAACACTTTCTTAAGTGTCTTTCACTACTGTATCTGTAATTGATGTTGACATGCGTGTACCAAGGGAGCCGAACAGGGTAGGTGAGCAGTTAACACTTCAGCACCTGGGCCCCCACGTGACTGGTGGCACCCCGAAAGAAAAGCCATGCTCCAGAGGCAGCTCCTGCAAGGTCCTCAGGCATACCCGCCACACTAACATCTGAAACGGGCATCTGCTGGCAACGCTGAAGGTACACAGGGCTGTGGATGAAATGCAACTTCTTAGAGATGCACAAGCGCGTGAGAGCCCCGTGCAGGAGTCCCCAGCTGGGCTCCTTCAGGAGGCTCTGTCCCTAACAGCCTGGGTGCGGGCCTGGCTGTGCTGGGTTTCCAGTGTCTCGTGCAGACTGAGGACAACAGACCCCTCGCTCTGTGGTGTGACTGCGTTGGCACAGAGCAAATCTTTCAGAAAAGATACTGGTGAGAGGATCTCCAAGTACAGAGAGCCAAGAAACCTCAGGGTTACAGAGCAGGCTTTTCAAACTCTTGTGCTCCTGCTGGGCAAGAAACGTTCATTTAATAAATATCTAAACAAGAGAGAATTAGACCAGAAATTGCATCATCTGACCCTACTGCCTGTGTGCCTGGAAAATGTCCACTTCACACTTGTTGTCCAGGCAGCATTATTAATGGCACCCCTTCCACTCTCAGAAGTGATGATAAACCACTTGGATACTCTACCCAGCAGTGAGAGTGGGGGCTGGGAGGATAAAGTTGAGCCTTATGAAATTCAGAATTCTTTTACAGCTATTGTTATCTACCAAAATGGACCTGAGAGTTGTGAATACTGCACTGATTCCTTGTAGATCAAATGTTGTACAGAAAATTCATTTTATTTTCACTAAACTGCTAGCTACTCTCATAATACCAGTTTATGGGTACCAATACCAATACCAGATTATTTAAAGGCATCCTCCCATTGAGAGAGGAAGGATCTGGTGGCTCAGACAGTAAAGCGTCTGTCTACAATGGAGAGACCTGGGTTCGATCCCTGGGTTGGAAAGATTCCCTGCAGAAGGAAATGGCAACCCACTCTACTACTCTTGCCTTGAAAATCCCATGGATGGAGGAGCTTGGTGCAGGCTACTGTCCATAGGGTCGCAGAGTCAGGCACGACTGAGCGACTTGACTTACTTTCTTTCTTTCTTTCCCATTGAGAACAATTAAACATGCTGAACAAAATATATTTGAAAAATATCTTAAAGCCTTCAAAGAGCTGACAAGAGAGGAACTGGCTTTTTAATCAAAGCACAGTGGGTAACCTTCAGAGATGAGCCGCCGCAGAGCCTGCCTCTGCCTTGAGAGTGTCTGTGCTCGCGCTCAGTCGCTTGTCATATCTGACTCTTTGCGGCCCTATGGTCTGTAGCCCACCAGACTCCTCTGTCCATGGAGTTCTTCAGGTAAGCATACTGGAGTGGGTTGCCATGCCCTCCTCCAGGGGATCTTCCCGACCCAGGGACTGAACTTGGGTCTCTTATTTCTTCTGCACTGGCTGGAAAGTTCATTACCACTAGGGCCACCTGGGAAGCCTACAAAGGTCCCTGCCTGACCCAACAAACTGAACTTTGTACTGATAGTTTCTGGGGCTCAGGGCCCATCCAAAGTACAGATTCTAGACCCTCTGTCAATAAACTGGGACTCAAATGACTACACACTCAGGGAGATTGACTCCTGAGGTGATGGAGAGCATGACCTGATCTGAGCACTTCCTAAGACCCAGAGTGCCCTGATCACTAGCACAGACTAGGGCAAATCTGCTTTGAAAGGCTCCTCATCCTAGAGCTTAAATTATTCCAAGATTGGAGTGGGAGTTTTCAGAGGTGGCACAGCCTTTTCACTCTTCCCATCAAAATTGTTACAACATGCAAGATAGTTTAGAGCTTACCAGACATGTCCAGCTGCATTCAAGCAGTTAGGCCTTTGTTGTAACCACCACCACAGGCACTCACACACACACACACACACACACACACACACGCACGCACATAAACACATACACACATGTGCATACACACACACACACACGCACACAGATACGGTGACAACACCAGGATAAGCCCTTTGGCACCCATAACCCAAACCTCCCACACTGATTACTCCAATGTGGCACTTAACAATAGAAACATTTCAAAGGAAACTCAACTTTAAGCTTTCCTACACTTCTGACAGGGAAGAAGAGAGAGAAGATAATTCGTGCAGGGTTTTACAATCTTTGGGTTTTGTTTTTTTTTTTTTTTTTTTGGCTGCCGTGGGTCTTGGTTGCAGCTCGCGCGATCTTCTTGGGTCATGCAGGATCTTTTCCTCATGGTGCTCAGACTTCCTGACTGAGGCTCACGGGCCCTGGAGCCCACGGCTTAGTGGTTGGGGCCCACAGCTTTGGTTGCCACTGCATGCGAGCTCTTAGTCTTTGAGCAGGGGTCAAACTCATGTCCCCTGCATTGCAAGGCAGATTCT
Source organism: Redunca redunca (assembly GCA_006410935.1). Lineage (NCBI taxonomy): Eukaryota > Metazoa > Chordata > Mammalia > Artiodactyla > Bovidae > Redunca > Redunca redunca. The sequence goes on from SJYQ01008005.1 coordinate 35,221, forward strand.
TAGCCACTGGACGGGGAAGTCCTCGATCTTTGTTTCTGAGGTGTCGATGCTGGCTGTAAGAGGAGCAGCCCATGTGGATGGGTCAAGCAGGACCAGGTAGTGAGGAGGCTGAGGCCAGGTGTCAGTCAGTCCTGTGAACCAGCTGTGTGACACTGAGCAAGAGACACAACGACTGAGAGAACTTGGTTTCCTCTGTCTAAGGTGACCCTGGAGGTCTGGATACATCGTGCGGCCACTTGCACATCCAAACCAACGGCGTCTGCGCTTCATTCTGACAGAAGTCAGTTTGCTCCTGGAAGCCATATGTGATTCACTCACAGACACATGGCCCGATGACACACAGCAGAACTGGGCGCCAGGCACCCAGGGTCACGTCCTCGCTTTGGAAGATCTATAAGGAGGCTGTGCTTTAGAAAAACATGTGCAGTCCAGATTCAACGCAGGATGCAGGATGCTCGGGGCTGGTGCACTGGGATGACCCAGAGGGATGGTATGGGGAGGGAGGTGGGAGGGGGCTTCAAGAGTGGGAACACGTGTACACCCGTGGCAGATTCATGTTGATGTATGGCAAAACCAATACAATATTGTAAAGTAAAATAATAATAATAAAATTAAATTAATTTAAAAAAAAGAAAACCATGTGCAGGGTTTCAAAGTGATGCCAGCGATCACCTGACATCCTAACAGGATGGCTCTCAAGCACACCTCTGCACACGCACAGGCTTAGGCACTCCTGGCTCTGGTGATCCAAGACCCTGATCTCCAGCGACTTCTTGCTGACTTCACACAGACACAAGTGTTAGGTACTCCTTTGCCCAGAGGGTTCTTATCACTAACTCGACCCAGGCAACATATGACTGAAGGAAAGAACAATGTATTTATTTTCAGAGTTCAATTCATGACTTGACTGGGTTACATTTGCTAGCTTTAGAAAAGCAAGTATTAGGTTTGTTCAAAAGTAATTGAAGGGGCACCCTCCATCCCCCTTCTGATGTCCATCTCAGAAGCTTCCTCTGTCCTTTTTCACTATAATAAAACTCTTCTACACAAAAGCTCTTGAGTGATCATGCCTGGTCCCTGGTCCCAAAGCTAAAGCATCTTCAGAGATCATGAATCCGACATCATTCACCATAAGCTATCATCTTTGGAGTTCATCTGGGATCTTCAGGACAAGGTAAGAACACTCAGAGCTCTAGCCTCTCTGCTTTCTCGATATACACATTTTCTGCTTTACTTTACTAACTCTTTGTTGTGCTTGTGTGAATGAATGACATGCCCTAAGTGAAGCAAGTGATGAGCCCTGCTCTGTGGGTTCGTGGTGCCTCGTCATGACTGAAGGCAGCCCCAAAGAGGAGGGCCTTGTTGGGGGATTATACTGACCTGCCAATGCCAAGAGACACCCAAGGTCCCTGCGAGGAGAGTGATCAGAATTGGGCAAAGAGTATGGCCCGAACTTTCTTTTCTCAGTCAGCTTATACTGGTCTCTTTGACCATTTCATAATTGTGTGGGAATTAGCACTACTAACCTAATCTGTCAGATCATAAACTTTCAATGGACTTGTGATTCATGCCATTACTATGCAGTTTTATTTCAACCCCAAGCTTGGTAGTCAGGGGAACCCAGACTTGCTAGGAGTGCGTTTAGGAACTAAAGTGGAACCACTGACTCCTTGTCATAGCTGTGCTTCCAAACTATATGGATGGAATGCTGTTAGAAGCATGAGGTTTCTAAGAACATAGGTCAGGAATCCCAGTTTGGGAGTACAGGGGGCTTCTTCCTTTGGTAGTACTAGCTCTTAGCAACTAGATAAAGCTCTCCACTGGCTTACTGATGTGGCAATGACTCACCACGTCTGCTGCAATGGGGACGGTACTCAGGAATGTGAACAGGGACATGGAAGACAGATGCTTCCCCTAGTAGTACTAGCTTGGGAAACACTCCAGGAAACTACTCTGGCAAACCAAACAGAGGTTGTGGTGGTATGGAACTAAAAATCTATTCAGGATGCCATCAGGTCTCCCCCTGCCGCATCTCCACCCCACCTTGGTGGTAGATCCAGGAGGGATGAGTAAAGTTCCTATGTCGGTAAGGGACAAAACTTTTGAAAGTCTGTCTATACCCCTATCCAGAGCAGGGAGGGATGCCTCCGATGGAAGGGAACAAAGGTGCTTGTCACCACTTTTTTCTCTCTTACAAATGGGAGCTACTCAAATATCCAGACTCACACCTTTGGATTGTATCCTGAAAAACTAGGATAAGTTTGACCCCCAGGGTATGAAGAAGACACACCTGACCTTCTTTTGCAAATCTGCATGGATGGCCACAATATCCATCGGAGGGCGGCAGACAATGGCCAGTTGAAGGGTCCCTTAAATTACAATACTGTTTTACAGCTAGACCGGTTCTGTAGAAAACAAGGGAAATGAGTAGAAGTGTCATATGTGTTATTCTTTCTCTCTGTGAGATAGGCCAGACTTATGTCCTAAGGGTACAGATTTGGGTGTAAAGCCTTCAGCTCCCTCCTGCCCTCTTACTCTGCCTCTGGATCTGGGGCTCACCACTGAGCAAGCGGAGGGTCAAGGAACCTCTCCAAGAAGTTTTGCCTCAGTCTCAATAGAAGTTCAAACAACCCCAGTCTCAATATAGCCTCAGACTACTCTGGTTTCAATAGGAACTCAGACAGTCAAAGTAGAAGAGGTGCAGACAACCAAAACTAAGGATGATAGAGAGGACGAGAAAGAGGATGAGGATGAGAAAAAGCAGGTTTCTCTAATCTATCCCTGGGAACGTATGTGAAGGGTGGCTAGAGGGGCTGAGGAACAGCCACACAACTTACTGCCTCTTTAAGAGGCCCCCACTGGGAAAATAACCAATCCATAAAAATCCATAAGCCCTTTTCTTACCCAGAGGTACAACAGATAAAAAGAGATCTGGGAGACTATCCTCAGGATCCAGAAAAGTACACAGAAGCTTTTACAGGACTAACTTTATTTTATGAGCTTACTTGGAGAGATGTAATGTATGTCTTGGGACAGATGCTGACTTCTGACTCAAAAGCTCAAGTTTTGGGGGAAGCTATCATATTTGGAGATGGATAGATTGAGTGTGAGGTAAAGGGAAAAAGAGAACATGAAATAGCTCTCCTCCCTGTGGGGAGCCAAGCAGTTCCCATATCAGAGCCAGATTGGGATTATCACAAACAGAAGGGGATATGGGAGCAATCCCACTTTGCCAGTTGTGTTATTGAAGGTCTTAAGAGAGCTCGAACTGAGCCTCTAAACTGTGCTAAGTTGGCTGATATAGAACAAGGAGAGAAGGAAGCTCCCAGCAGTTCCTAGAGAGACTTTGGGAAGGAAAGTTCACTAATATTTCTCCTGAGAGTGCAGAGGGAAAGATGATCTTAAAAGATAAATTTCTCACTCAGTCAGCTCCAAAGTTACAAAAACAGGCATTTGGACGGAATCAGTCTCTAGAAAAAACTCCTGAAGCTGGCTCAGACAGTATATTAGTAGAGAATATGAGGAGGAAAAATGACAACAGAAAAGAACCAAAGAAAAGGCCCAGGCTCTCGTGATGGCTGTGAAAACTACTATGAATCAGCCTGAAGAGAAAAGTGCCCAGAGGAACCCGGGTGAAAGAGGAGGCTTGCTATTTCTGTGGAAAGGAGGGGCATCTCAAGTGAAGTTGCTCTCAGGCATCTCACCTGCCCCTGGCCCCCTGTCCTGTCTGTAAAGGACCACACTGGAGGAGAGACTGTCCCCAGAGGTGTAGGTCCCAGCGGTCAGACTCTCAGGACAATCAGGACTGAAGGTTCCCAGGGGTCCCCACACAAGCTCCCGTCCTAAGAACACCTGAGGAACCTCGGGTATTAATAACTATTGGAGCCGGTCAGTTGATTTTCTTTTGGACACTGGGACAACTTTCTCTCTTCTCACTGAAGCCCCTGGTCCACTTTCCTTCTGATCCACTACTGGAATGGGACTATCAGGACTAGTCAAACGCTATTATTGCAGTCATCCCGTAAGCTGCAGCTGGGATTCTGTGCCCTTTTTCCATGAGTTTCTGATTGTGCCAGAGTCTCCATCACCCCTTCTGGGGAGGATATACTGAACAAGGTCCAGGCCTCTGTTTTCATAAATATGGAGCCTGCTCTCTCCCATTAACTGAACAAAATGTAAATCCTAAAGTGTGGGCTGATGGAAAAACTGGGTCAAGCACAGAATGCTGTTCCTGTCATTAGCAAGCCCAAAGACCCTCACCTATTTCCAAGACCCTCACCTAAAGACCAAGGCACTGAAAATTTAAAGGAACAGGGGCTATGAATTCCATGTAACTGTCCATGCAACACTCCTATTTTGGGTGTGAAAATGTCAAAGGATAAATGGAGACTAGTTCAAGATTTATGAATAATAAATAAGCCTGTGTTCCTTTTACTCATATGCCAAAAATAAACGTACTTTCTTGCTTACAGTTTGAGTAGACACTTTTACTGGATGGATTGAGGCCTTTCCTTGCCATAGTGAACAGGCTAAGGAAGTTATAAAAAATTCAATCCATGAAGTTATTCCCAGGTGTGGGCTGCCACGGTGCCTTCAGATCCACAATGCTCCACCTCTAAAGCTGCTGTGCTCAAGGAGTGTCAAAATAAAAGTGTGTGTCGAAATAAAAGACGTATCTAGGAATAAAATATCACTTACACTGTTCTTGGAGACCCCAATCTTCAGAAAAAATTTAAAAGGCTAATGACATTATTAAGAGACATCTGCATAAGCTAGCTCAGGAAACACAAGATAGTTGGTTTAAAGTTTAAACCAAAGCTTTAATAAGGGATTGAACAGACACTCAGAAGAAGGGACTGCCTCTATGGCAGATTGTTTTTGTACACAGATATTGTCAGAGATCCTAAAGCCTTAGAGTTAATTAACCATGTGGTTCAGCTTTTAGCTTTTCAACCTCCTCATCAACTGAAGGCTTCCCATGGTGGGTTTCTCCATTCCAAGGAAAAGACTTTCTTCAACTCTGTGAATATCTTCAGCAACAAAAATCACGTGTGATGCCTCTCTTTAATCTGATGCCATCTGGCAATCCTAAAATGGAATGGTATAACACTCTGTCCCTTTACTATGCACATAATGTGACTTTCAACTTTGATTATACATTCGGTTCAGTTCAGTTCAGTTCATTTGCTCAGTCGTGTCTGACTCTTTGCAACCCCATGAATTGCAGCATGCCAGGCCTCGATTACACATTATTTCAGTTTAATGACTATTTTTCTGCACATAAGAAGGTAAATGGGTCTAGATCTGCTGGTTTCCTACCTGATGTTTATCAAATATGGGATGAGGTCATATGGCTAACTCCTGAAAAGAGACGCCTACTATCTAATGTTCCCATATAGTGGGAACAAATAGAGTCATCCCCAGAAGGTAGCCAACAACATAATTATGATGATTGGAAACAATTTTATTTTTGCCTCAAGAAATATGCAATGTAATAATTCCTGTGTTCTCCAATCCCAGTTCAGGCCCTCCCTTTGCCTGGCCAAGCACTCACTGGGACTGGATGTCTGAGTCATGCTGGTTTGCTCCAAACAGGGTTAACTGGATATGTGGCTCTTACCTATGGGCATGGCTTCCCCTTGGCTGGATAGGGAGATGCACCCGAGGTTTACCTTATATTCAGGGCTTCATATTTTCAGAGCTTCCAGAGAAACCTGCTAATCTGCCACACCTTAAAACTCACGAGGCAAGGCCTGTATTTCACTGGTATGATTATCTGACTACAATACTCATTCCCTCTCTAGGAACTACAGATGTTACGCTACGAGTTGAAGCTCTGAATAACTGTACTCAACAAGCTTTACAAGATTCTCAAAAAGCTATTTCAGCCCTTCAGTTCAGTTCAGTCACTCAGTCATGTCCAACTCTTTGCGACCCCATGAATCGCAGCACGCCAGGCCTCCCTGTCCATCACCAACTGCCAGAGTTCACTCAGACTCACATCCATCGAGTCCGTGATGACATCCAGCCATCTCATTCTCAGTCATCCCCTTCTCCTCCTGCCCCTGATCCCTCCCAGCATCAGAGTCTTTTCCAATGAGTCAACTCTTCGCATGAGGTGGCCAAAGTACTGGAGGTTCAGCTTTAGCATCATTCCTTCCAAAGAAATCCCAGGGCTGATCTCCTTCAGAATGGACTGGTTGGACCTCCTTGCAGTCCAAGGGACTCTCAAGAAGTGCCATGAAGTGATGGATCATCAGAAAAGCAAGAGTTCCAGAAAAACATCTATTTCTGCTTTATTGACTATGCCAAAATCTTTGACTAGTGGATTACAATAAACTGTGGAAAATTCTTCAAGAGATGGGAATACCAGACCACCTGACCTGCCTCTAAAAATCTGTATGCAGGTCAGGAAGCAACAGTTAGAACTGGACATGGAACAACAGACTGCTTCCAAACAGGAAAAGGAGTACGTCAAGGCTGTATATTGTCACCCTGCTTATTTAACTTATGTGCAGAGTACATCATGAGAAACGCTGGGCTGGAGGAAGCACTAGCTGGAATCAAGATTGCCGGGAGAAATATCAATAACCTCAGATATGCAGATGACACCACCCTTATGGCAGAAAGTGAAGAATTAAAGAANTTTTGAACTGTGGTGTTGGAGAAGACTCTTGCGAGTCCCTTGGACTGCAAGGAGATCCAACTAGTCCATCCTAAAGGAGATCAGTCCTGGGTGTTCATTGGAAGGACTGATGCTGAAGATGAAACTCAATACTTTGGCCACCTGATGAGAAGAGCTGACTCATTTGAAAAGACCCTGATGTTGGGAAAGATTGAGGGCAGGAGGAGAAGGGGACAACAGAGGATGGGATGGTTAGATGGCATCACCGACTCAATGGACATGAGTTTGGGTAAACTCTGGAAATTGCAGCATGCTGAGGGAGGCCTGGCATGCTGTGGTCCACAGGATTGCAAAGAGTCTGACATGACTGAGCAACTGAACTGATATGCTTAAAAAGGTTTCCCAGGTGGCACTAGTGGTAAAGAACCCTCCTACCAATGCAGGTGACATAAGGGACTAGCGTTCGATCCATGAGTTCGGAAGATCCCTTTGAGAAGGACGTGGCACCCCACTCCAGTATTCTTGCCTGGGGAATCCCTTGGACAGAGAAACTCGGCAGGCTACAGTCCATAGAGTCACACAGAGTCAGACATGACTGAAGCAACTTAGCATGAATGCATTCATACATATAGAAAATTTTAATCTAAAAATGTGTAATGCAAGGAAACTTTCAAAAATGGAAAGATTCCTACATCCAGAACCAGGAAAAAAGGCACATTGCTAGATTCCCAGAAATTCTCCCTGCAGTCATCAGAAACTGATGTGCACTGTGATATATTTGCTTGTATATTTTGAGGTATACAGTACTGAAATCATAGAGCTTTTACTCTTTTATGTCTGCCTTTTTTCATCAATATTATATTTGTGAAAATTTTCTGTATTATCATATACAGAAGTCATTCATTCATTCTCATTGTTGTATAATTTTATTACACACAGACTGTGATAGCATTGCTTATTTAATCTATATCAAGGGTCAGTGAACCTGACTCATAATGTTTTATTGGAGCTGGGACATACCTTTCATTCATATTTTATGGACAGCTACTTTTGTGATACAGGGAAAAACTGTTTAGTTATGACCAAAATTTATGGCCTAAAACCTTACAATATACACTATTAAATACTTCAAGGGCTTCCCAGGTGGCTCTAGTGGTAAAGAACCCAACTGTCAATGCAGGAGACATAAGAGACGCAGGTTTGATTTCTGGGCTAGGAAGATTCCCTGGAGGAAGTCATGGAAACCCACTCCAGTATTCTTGCCTGGAGGGTCCCATGGACAGAGGAGCTTGGTGGGTTACAGTCCATGGAATCACAAAGAGTCAGAAACAACTGAAGCCACTTAGCATGCACACAAATACTTCAAAGAAAAGTTTATCAGTTATGTTCTAATGTATTGAAACAAACTTGAACTGGTCCCATTTTTACATAACTTCAAATAACCCAATGGTGAACATTTCTGTACATGTATTTCAGTGGACATAGTCATTCTTCAGTCCTGGGCATAATTCTAGGAAAGACATTTGGGGGTTCTAGAACATTTATGTTCAGCTATGGTAACAGGAGACTCTGCCATGCTGTTTACTAAGTACAGAGACAGTTCTCAATCTATTGTCAACATGTGAAAGCCATGGCTGATTCACATCCTCACCAGATACTGCACTTGCTTACACTTTGCCATTTGGTCAGTCAGTTCAGACGCTCAGTCGTGTCCGACCCTTTGCGACCCCATGGACTGCAGCACGCCAGGCCTCCCTGTCCATCACCAACTCCCAGAGCTTGCTCAAACTCATGTCCACTAAACTGAGGATGCCATCCAACCATCTCATCCTCTGTTGTCCCCTTCTTCTCCTGTCTTCAACCCTTCCCAGCATCAGGGTCTTTTCCAATGAGTCAGTTCTTCGCATCAGGTGGCCAAAGTGTTGGAGCTTCAGCTTCAGCATCAGTCCTTCCAATGAATATTCAGGACTGATTTCCTTTAGGATTATCTGGTTGGCTCTCCTTGCATCATACAATTTCTAACATTTTATTTAAGTTTTAGTTACTTCAGTGCTAAATAGGTGGATATCGACTTTTGTGATGAGTCTGTGGGTTTCTGAATCTGAATAACAGGACACACAAAAGGGTCAGATTTGAAAATATTTGCCCTTCTGAAACTTATACTCCTTAGATGGCTTCATGTCACCACTATTTTAGGTTAAACAGATTACACGTATCAAACAATTTCTTGTTTGAATATGAAGTGATTTTTTTTTTTTTGCAATTTTCAAGTCCTTTCCTGTACTGAGGGTGGATTTACACAGAAGTAGAGTCATATCTTATAGAGACAGATTGTACCAGCTGGAAAGGACCTTAGAAGTAATCTAGCTGAATCCTCTATTTAACTGCAGGGAACCTGAGGGATAGGAAGTAAGAGTGATGTGTTAAATTTAGAGTGGATTTGCCATCTGGTCCATAGCATGTTTCTGACTAAAGAGAGAGATGTCCAGGGAGGTTAAATGTTGCTGCCTTTGGCTATAAAAAGAACATCCTATTTACTGGTGTACTGACCACTATTACTGAAAAATTTATAATGAATATACTCATACAGCCCATAATTAGTATGCATCTATCTGTCCTCTGTGTTAGAAATTTACCCAAATCTACCATTGTTTTTGCCATACTTATAACTTTGTTATTTCAGTGGCAAGGATGAAGGAAAAGGTCAAGATTTATGACTATAATATTAACACATTACATACTCATTGATAAACTGCATTTTGACAATGATATTTACCATCACACATTGCACTGGATGTGTGAAAAAAATGTGCTGTTGAATGATTAAATGGGAAAAAAATGAAGAATATTGAGATAGACAGAGTGTTAATATATTATATTCAGTTCAGTTCAGTCACTCAGTCATGTCCGACTCTTTGCGACCCCATGAATCGCAGCACGCCAGGCCTCCCTGTCCATCACCATCTCCCGGAGTTCACTCAGACTCACGTCCATCGAGTCCATGATGCCATCCAGCCATCTCGTCCTCGGTCGTCTCTTTCTCCTCCTCCTCCTGCCCCCAATCCCTCCCAGCATCAGAGTCTTTTCCAATGAGTCAACTCTTCGCATGAGGTGGCCAAAGTACTGGAGGTTCAGCTTTAGCATCATTCCTTCCAAAGAACACCCAGAGCTGACCTCCTTCAGAATGGACTGGTTGGATCTCCTTGCAGTCCAAGGGACTTTCAAGAGTCTTCTCCAACACCACAGTTCAAAAGCATCAATTCTTCGGCGCTCAGCCTTCTTCACAGTCCAACTCTCACATCCATACATGACCACAGGAAAAACCATAGCCTTGACTAGACGGACCTTAGTCGGCAAAGTAATGTCTCTGCTTTTGAATATGCTATCTAGGTTGGTCATAACTTTTCTTCCAAGGAGTAAGCGTCTTTTAATTTCATGGCTGCAGTCACCATCTGCAGTGATTTTGGAGCCCCCAAAAATAAAGTCTGACACTGTTTCCACTGTTTCCCCATCTATTTCCCATGAAGTGATGGGACCAGATGCCATGATCTTCGTTTTCTGAATGTTGAGCTTTAAGCCAACTTTTTCACTCTCCTCTTTCACTTTCATCAAGAGGCTTTTTAGTTCCTCTTCACTTTCTGCCATAAGGGTGGTGTCATCTGCATATCTGAGGTTATTGATATTTCTCCCGGCAATCTTGATTCCAGCTTGTGTTTCTTCCAGTCCAGCGTTTCTCATGATGTACTCTGCATAGAAGTTAAATAAGCAGGGTGACAATATACAGCCTTGACGTACTCCTTTTCCTATTTGGAACCAGTCTGTTGTTCCATGTCCAGTTCTAACTGTTGCTTCCTGACCTGCATACAGATTTCTCAAGAGGCAGGTCAGGTGGTCTGGTATTCCCATCTCTTTCAGAATTTTCCACAGTTTATTGTGATCCACACAGTCAAAGGCTTTGGCATAGTCAATAAGGCAGAAATAGATGTTTTTCTGGAACTCTCTTGCTTTTTCCATGATCCAGAGGATGTTGGCAATTTGATCTCTGGTTCCTCTGCCTTTTCTAAAACCAGCTTGAACATCAGGGAGTTCACCGTTCATGTATTGCTGAAGCCTGGCTTGGAGAATTTTGAGCACTACTTTACTAGCATGTGAGATGAGTGCAATTGTGCAGTAGTTTGAGCATTCTTTGGCATTGCCCTTCTTTGGAATTGGAATGAAAACTGACCTTTTCCAGTCCTGTGGCCACTGCTGAGTTTTCCAAATTTGCTGGCATATTGAGTGCAGCACTTGCACAGCATCATCTTTCAGGATTTGAAATAGTTCAACTGGAATTCCATCACCTCCACTAGCTTTGTTTGTAGTGATGCTTTCCAGGGCCCACTTGACTTCACATTCCAGGATGTCTGGCTCTAGGTGAGCGATCACACCATCGTGATTATCTTGGTCGTGAAGATATTTTTGTACAGTTCTTGCCACCTCTTTGTATTCCTGCCACCTCTTCTTAATATCTTCTGCTTCTGTTAGGTCCATACCATTTCTGTCCTTTATCAAGTCCATGTTTGCATGAAATGTTCCCTTGGTATCTCTAATTTTCTTGAAGAGATCTCTAGTCTTTCCCACTCTGTTGTTTTTCTCTATTTCTTTGCATTGATCACTGAGAAAGGCTTTCCTATCTCTCCTTGCTATTCTTTGGAACTCTGCACTCAGATGCTTATATCTTTTCTTTTCTCCTTTGCTTTTCACTTCTCTTCTTTTCACAGCTATTTGTAAGGCCTCCCCAGGCAGCCATTTTGCTTTTTTGCATTTCTTTTCCATGGTGATGGACTTGATCCCTGTCTCCTGTACAATGTCATGAACCTCTTTCCATAGTTCATCAGGCACTCTATCAGATCTAGGCCCTTATATCTATTTCTCACCTCTACTGCATAATCATAAGGGATTTGATTTAGGTCATACCTGAATGGTCTAGCGGTTTTCCCTACTTTCTTCAATTTAAGTCTGAATTTGGCAATAAGGAGCTCTTGATCTGAGCCACAGTCAGCTCCTGGTCTTGTTTTCTCTGACTGTATAGAGCTTCTCCATCTTTGGCTGCAAAGAATATAATCAATCTGATTTCAGTGTTGACCATCTGGTGATGTCCATGTGTAGAGTCTTCTCTTGTGTTGTTGGAAGAGGGTGTTTGCTATGACTACTGCCTTCTCTTGACAAAACTCTATTAGCCTTTGCCCTGCTTCATTCCATATTCCAAGACCAAATTAGCCTGTTACTCCAGGTCTTTCTTGACTTCCTACTTTTGTATTCCAGTTCCCTATAATGAAAAGGATATCTTTTTTGGGTGTTAGTTCTAAAAGGTCTTAGAGGTCTTCATAGAACCGTTCAACTTCAGCTTCTTCAGTGGTACTGGTTGGGGCATAGACTTGGATTACTGTGATATTGAATGGTTTGCCCTGGAAACAAACAAAAATCATTCTGTCGTTTTTGAGATTGTATCCAAATACTGCATTTCGGATGCTTTTGTTGACCATGATGGCTACTCCATTTCTTCTGAGAGATTCCTGCCCACAGTAGTAGATATAATGGTCATCTGAGTTGAATTCACCCATTCCAGTCCGTTTTAGTTCGCTGATTCCTAGAATGTCGACGTTCACTCTTGCCATCTCTTTTTTGACCACTTCCAATTTGCCTTGATTCATGGACCTGACATTCCAGGTTCCTATGCAATATTGCTCTTTACAGCATCGGACCTTGCTTCTATTACCAGTCACATCCACACCTGGGTATTGTTTTTGCTTTGGCTCCATCCCTTCATTCTTTCTGGAGTTATTTCTCCACTGACCTCCAGTAGCATATTGGGCACCTACCGACTTGGGGAGTTCCTCTTTCAGTATCCTATCATTTTGCCTTTTCATACTGTTCATGGGGTTCTCAAGGCAAGAATACTGAAGTGGCTTGCCATTCCCTTCTCCAGTGGACCACATTCTGTCAGACCTCTGCACCATGACCTGCCCGTCTTGGGTGGCCCCACATGGCATGGCTTAGTTTCACTGAGTTAGACAAGGCTGTGGTCCATGTGATTAGATTGACTAGTTTTCTGTGATTATGGTTTCAGTGTTCTTTCCCTCTTGATGCCCTCTTGCAACACCTACCATCTTACTTGGGTTTTTCTTACCTTGAACGTGGGGTATCTCTTCACAGCTGCTCCAGCAAAGTGCAGCCACTGCTCCTTACCTTGGATGAGGGGTATTTCCTCGCTGGCCTCCCCTCCTGACCTTGAACGTGGAGTAGCTCCTCTCGGCTGCTGCTGTGCCATCGCAGCCTGGCACTCTCGGCCGCTGCCCCTGACCTCGGACATTGGGTAGCTCCTCTTGGCCACGCTTCTGAGCGGTAGGTTGCAGCCAGCATTTTTCTGCAAGGCCCGTCGCAGCCGGCGTGCTTCTCAATGCAATTGCTAGATATTGCTAATTCAGTCAGACCACACAGATATCTTATATTTTGGGAAAGGCTCCACCAGAAAGCAAATGTTCACCAAAAATCCCTATAAAGCAAGAAGCTACATGGATCTGCCCTTGAAACCCAGATCTGCGGCAAGGGCTGTAGGGAGCATGACACTGGTCTGCACTGGGGGGCAGTTCCCAAGCATTATGACTGGTACTTAACCACCTTCCTGGCTCAGGGTTGACAACTCAATAGTTGTAAAGGACCTGGAAGATTATGTCATCCAATCCCTGCCTTTGACAGATAAGGAAATGGAGGTGCAGGGAGGTTAAATGTCTTTGCCCAAGTCCCGCATCCAGAATCAGCAGGGACAGGACCAAAACTCAAGACTTTCAACAATTTGCCACCTTGTCACTTCTGCTCTAGAGCAAAACGACCATGGTGTTTCCTGCTGGATACATTGCCATCTCTCTCAAAATAGACCCATCTCTGTCTGCACAAAGGTCCATCTAGTCAAAGCTATGGCTTTTCCAGTAGTCGTGTATGGATGTGAGAGTTGGACCATAAAGAAAGCTGAGCGCCAAAGAACTGATGCTTTTGAACTGTGGTGTTGGACTCCTGAGAGTCCCTGGGATTGCAAGTAGATCAAACAAGTCCATCCTAAAGGAGATCAGTCCTGAAAATTCACTGGAAGGACTGATGCTGAAGCTGAAGCTCCAATACTTTGGCCACCTGATGCCAAGAGCTGACTCATTGGAAAAGACCCTGGGAAAGGATTGAGGGCAGGAGGAGAAGGGGATGACAGAAGATGAGATGGTTGGGTGGCATCACCGACTCTATAGACATGAGTTTGAGCAAGTTCTGGGAGCTGGTGATGGACAGAAAAGCCTGGCGTACTGCAGTCCATGGGGTCTCAAAGAGTTGGTCACGACTGAGCAACTGCACTGCACTGCACTGTCTGTACCTGGCTCTCTTCCTCAGCTGGGAGAGTGACATCAGCTCTCCTAGAAGCCCAACTGCCTCTCTGCTTAGCTGGGCCATCAGCTCTAGAGTAGCTAAGCCATGACAACATGGCTAAGCCATTCTGAGATCCAAAACTCACCAGGTGGATAGGTTTCCTGTGGCAGCAGTCAGAATACTGCCAAGTGGGTGGCTTAGAAGAGCAGATGGAAATGTACTCTCTGGAGGCTGAAAATCTGAAACCAAGGTATGGACAGAGCCATGCTCCCTCTGAAGGTTTTATGGAGAGACCCCTCCTTGCCTCTTCTGGCTTCTGTGTGTTTCCAGCCATTTTTGACTTCCCCTGGCTTGTTGCAAACCCTCTACAGCATCTTCCTCCATCTTCACATGGCCTCCCTTTGTGAACGTCTCTGTATCTTCTTCTCTTAAAATAACATTAGCCACTTAGGATTTAGAGCTCTTCCTAATCCAATATGACCTCACCGTAATGTAAGTAATTACATCTACAAAGAATCTATTTCCAAGTAAGTTTGAGTTCTGAGACCCTGAGTGGACCAGTTTGGAGAGGTCACCTTTCAGCCAGTGGGTGAATGGTACACTGGGCTTCCCTTGTGGCTCAGCTGGTAAAGAATCCACCTGCAGTGCAGGAGACCTGGGTTCAATCCCTGGGTTGGGAAGATCCCCTGGAGAAGGGAAAAGCTACCCACTCCAGTATTCTGGCCTGGAGAATTCCATGGATTGTATAGTCCATGAGGTCGCAAAGAGTCAGATACCATTGAGACTTTCAGTTTCAGTTTTCCTGTGGCTGGCTCAGCCAACTGCCCTGAGTGTAGAGCATACGCCATTGTATTGAGTATGGGCAATCCCCTCCATCCTCCCCCTCCTCACCCCACCCCCACACCAGGACTGCGTAACCCAGGACCCAAACATTGACAGTTAATGCTGGAAATAACTTCAGAGACCATCTGACCTGTGGCTGTTAATCTCTGTTGCATAAGACAATCTTCCCAAGAGAGTTTTGAAAACACCAATGTCCAAGCCCAAACCCAGAGATTCTGATTCAGTTGATCTGAGGCATGCTTTAGGCATTTATAATAATCAAGACTACTCAGTTGATTCTAATATGCCATCAAGGTTGAAACCCACCAATCAAGCCCACCACTTAGTTTTCAGATGAGAGACTTGAGACAGATGAAACTTGGCCACTCCCCTCTGCTTCCCAATCCCATCCGTTCATTGTACTGTCCAGCTTCTGATTCTCTGGCTGGAACGTCTCGCTCTATCCAGATGGTACAAGGCCCCCAGAGTTGACAGAACAACGTCACCATGGTGGCCAGTATGCCCCACTCATGAGAGTGTGTGCTAAGTCTCTTCAGTCGTGTTGGACTCTGCAACCCCATGGACTATAGTTCACCAGGCTCCTCTGTCCAGGGATTCCCTAGACAAGAATACTGGAGTGGGTTGCCATGCCCTCCTCAAGGGATCTTCCCAAACCAGGAATCAAACTCAAGTCTCCTATGTCTCCTGCGCTGGCAGGCGGGTTCTTTACCACTAGTGCAACCTGGAAGAGAATCCAGTAAAGCTCCTCAGGGACCATGAGGCAAGATGGCAGCCACCTTGCTGTGGTCACCATATCCACCTCAGTTTCCAATACACACCCATGACCTCTGGAACCACAAACTTGCCCAGGCTTTGTAAAGTGCTGCCCAAATGCACCTGGTCACTCTATGACATCATTCGTGGTAGCTTCACCTCAGGAACCTGGTAAAAGTGTGCACTTTGCCCACTCACCCATTTGCTTCCTATTACATGTGTTCTTAGGCATCTTTCTGGTGCTGTTCTGTTTTGTCATTATCACTGCACAGTTTATAAAAGCAAGACACATTATTTCTTACTTCTCTTTAATTTTTGTGTATTCTGGTATCACCCAATACAACAAATTCTTTTTTCCCTTGCTTTAGCCAGAAAAAAAAATGCCAAAATACACACCAAAATGGCCTGCTCAACACCTGAACCACCACCAAATAACCCTAAGATTTTCCTTCAAACAGCATTCTCTTTTGGGACCAGTGAGCTGCAAACAAAAGTTGAACAGTTATGATGGAGGCAAAACAGATCCTGCTGCTCTGTCTCTCCTAGAATTCTAGGCACCTCTCTAATCCATTTCTCATTCCTCTTGTCTCCAATCTTGAGGGATCCAAAGATCAGTAGGAAAAGGAACCCCACAAACAGGCCTCTACACCTCCACCTTGTCAAAGATTTAAAAATCAAGAAGCAAATAACCTTGGTAGAATAACCTGTGTGATTCTTTTGCTTAAGTGTAGTCCACACTGTTGGGAAATTATGTGCAAGTGTTTCAGAGACTCCTATGTACCTTTCAAATACTTTGGCATATGGTATGACCAGAAACAGGGCTTCCCAGGTGGCACACGTGGTAAAGAACCTACCTCCCAAGGCAGGAGTCATAAGCGATGCAGGTCTGATCCCAGGGTTGGGAAGATCCCCTGGAGGAGAGCATGGCAGCCACTCCAGTTTTCTTGCCTGGAGAATTCCACAGACAGAGGAGCCTGGCGAGCTGCAGTCTTAGGGTCGCAGAGCTGGACACAACTGAAGCCACTTAGCACATGTGCACATGACCAGAACATCCGGATGGGACAACCCTGCCCAGGGCTCAGCAGCAGGTCTGGGTTCTGGGCCTCCCCCCCAGGTCACACACCTCAACCCTGGGCATTTTGTGTGTGTGAAACTCAGTCAGTCATGTCCAACTCTGTGACTGTAGCTGCCAGGCTCCTCTGTCCATAGAATTCTCCAGGCCAGAATATTAAAGTGGGTAGTCATCATTCCCTTCTTCAGGGGGTCTTTCAAACCCAGGGATCGAACTCAAGTCTCCCGCATTGCAGGCAGATACTTTACTGAGTTAGCAGGGAAGCCCTAGCTGCAGCTAAACTCAGTTTTTGTGTCAGTTCTGTAGGCTTCCAGAAAGAATTCAGAACTATAACGTGAACAAACATCCTCTAACTGATCCACCTTAAGTAGCCAGGGTTTTGTGAATTACATGTTCTTAGGACGATGCATACCTTGGTTCTCTTAACTGTAAAAGAAAGATTGGGTTTTTTTTTCCAAAGCCTAATAGTGAACCACTGGAGGCGGGGAAGGAGACCTGGGTGGAATGTTGCCAAGAGTGTGTTTCTGTTCAGTTATCTGGTCAGGGAAGGAAGGAACCTGGACCTCACCATACAAGTTGTGTGTGTGTGTGTGTGTGTGTGTGTGTGTGTGTGTGCGCGCGCGCGCACATATGTGGGTACATGAGTCAATGAGTGTGTGTGACTGTATCGCATGAGTGAGTATGCTTGTGTGTGTCTATAGAGATGTGTGTGAATGTTTGTGTTTGTGTTGCAGGAAGGGGGATCCCTTCCAGGCCATGAGAGTGGGCTCTCATTTGCATTTCTGAATCTATCACTCAGAAATGAATATGAGAGTGGGCTCTCATTTGCATTTCTAACACTCAGAAATGAATTGTCCAAGGAGAACACATATGCTGACTAAGCAAGAGATTTTACTGGGAAGGGGAGTTCCAGTGGAGAGCAGCAGGGTAAGGGAACCCAGAACTGCTCTGCCACATGGCTTGCAGTCTCGGGTTTTATGGTGATGAGATTAGTTTCTGGGCTGTCTTTGGGCAATCATTCTGACTCAGAGTCCTTCCTGGTGGTGCACGCATTGCTCAGCCAACATGGACACCCGTGAAAAGGATTCTGGTAGGTGGTCAGACATATGGCATTTCCTTTTGACCTTGCCTGAATTCTTCCAATTGGTGGTTGCTTATTAGTTCTGTCTTCCTCACCAGGACGTCCTCTCACAAAATATCTCAAGCAGATGGTTACTGTGGTACCTGGTCAAGGGGGTTGGTTTCAGTCAGTGTGTTTCTCCTAACATTTGAACAGGTGTGAACGAGTTCTGTGACCATGCTGTCAGTGTGTATGAACATATGTGAGTGTGTATGTACATGAGTGTGTGTGTATGTAGTATGTGCATTTGTGTCTGTCTGTGGGAGCTTGGGCATATACTCAATTCTTGGGGATAGTCCTATAGTTCACAGCTAACCTGTTGAGACCTCTGGTCTCATAAGATTCATTTCTGGGCTAAACAGGTTGCATCCTTGTTTGCTGGACCATGCCCAGAAAGTACACCTTTGTAGCAATCATATTCTTTTTCATCCTACAGTTGGAGATTCTGTGTTCAGAAGTAAAGCTAATTTTTTCTGAATCGTCCAGCCTCTTGGGCAACTAAAAGCAAGAACAGAATCTCCTTAGCCCAAGAACCTTCCCAGGATCAGCCTCAAAGGAGGGCTGCTCTCACGACTTGTATTTGCATCCCTGGTGACAGATAGTAGAGTCTGCCTGCAATGCAGGAGAACTGTGTTTGACCCTGGGTGGGGAAGATCCCCTAGAGAAGGGAATTGCAACCCACTCCAGTATTCTTGCCTGGAGAATTCCATGGACAGAGGAGCCTGGTGGCCTATAGTCCATGGGGTCACAGAGTTGAACATGACTGAGCAACACACACACACATATGGTATGTTTGGAAGAACAAATGCATTTTGCTTCAAAAAGGCATGCCTGGAGAAGACTTTAAGGTGGGTGAACAACCCTGGGATGCTTCTCACCTGCCAGCACAAGAACAGCTTTTGAGGGGCCTGCGAAGGGGCGTGGGGTCCCTGGGAGGGGAAGGCTGCCAGGAACCAAGAGATTTCCAACTACACTTAAAAATGGATGTCAGCCACCTGGGCAAGGACAGGTCACATGCGTTTTTTCGGACCTCTTTAAGGCTCCATTAAAATGTCTTTGCATGTCACAATTCTAATATAGATAATTCCTAATTTAACTAATGATAACCACTCAATCCTAAAGGAAGTCAACCCTGAGCATTCATTGGAAGGACTGATGCTGAAGATGAAGCTCCAATACTTTGGCCATCTGATACGAAGAGCCAACTCATTGGAAAAGACCCTGATGCTGGGAAAGACTGAGGGCAGGAGAAGAGGGAGGCAAAGGATGAGTCGGTTGGATGGTGTCACCGACTCAATGGACATGAACTTGAGCAAGCTCTGGGAGCTGGTGAAGGACAGGGGAGCCTGGCATGCTGCAGTCCATGGGGTCACAGATTCAGACACAACTTAGTGACTGAACAACAGCAGCAATACTTTCCAGTTCAAAGTTGCTCTTGCAATATTACTATTATTTCTTTGACCGCACTGCATATGGGATGCCAGTTCCCCAACCAGGGATGGAATCTGCATGCCCTGCAGGGAAAGCACAGTGTTAACTACTAGACCACCAGGGAAGTCACACTCTCATCATGTTAAAGGAAGCCCATTTCAGTTCACTTTCTCAGTGGGGGGTCCCCTTCTAAAGTTCCTGTAAGTATTAACTCCTATCCCACCTAATCTAACATTATTATTACTTTGGCTGCACTGTGTCATTTTGAGGGGCATGGGCTTCTCCAGTTGTGGCGCTCATGCTCAGCAGTTGCGTTGCATGGGTCTAGTTGCCTGGTGGCTTGTGGGATCTTAGCTCCCCAACCAGGGATCAAACCCATGTCCCCTGTATTGGAAGGCAGCCTCTTAACCACTGGACCACCGGGGAAATCCCATCCTACCTTTTTATTTTTAAAAATAGTGTAATGTAGGGTTATCCCTAGGATAATGTGGGTCATGGTCATTTTAGTGGTGTCCTGGGGCAAATCACATCTTGTGACTGCCTTCCCATCTTTTTCCATCAGGCAAGGATCAGGTGAAGCAATACACACACACACACACACATACACACACCCCGTCTCAGTGGAGGATGCAAAGTAAAATAAAGAAAAATTAAAGATATTGGTTCCAAATAAATATTTTCATAATTTGTTTAATTTGTAAGGCACAAAGGGTTTACGTAGATCGCTTTAACCTCTAAAAATACAAACTTGGCACTAGTAACATCAGGTAGTCAATTCATTTACTAAATTTAAATGTAACACAGTAAAACTCATCTTCAGAATCTGACTCCTAAACAGATGTGAAACAGGAATCACCACGACACATGCCAGAGACAGTTTCCTAAATAGATGGCTAACAAAGCAAGTGGAGGGCTGGGAGTTTGGCTGCCCCTGGTTAAACCATTGCATCCAGTATGAGGGAAGAGAAAGTGGCCACTGTAGGAAGGGCTTTGTTCCTCTTACTAGACATCTTTTTCTAAATCCCAGAAATCTCAGAATGTTAATGCATCTCCCTTTCTTCCAAATGAATTGCCCAGTGAACAGGTGTATACTTTTTTCCTAACGTTTTTAACATCAATCACATGCTGTCTCCAACTCCACAAGCGAGTTTTCTGGAAGGTGTGTGCCAATGTCCAAAGGACACAGCCTGGCGGATAACGCCTGGGAGTCTAGATGAGCATGGAAGGAGTCTCCCATTCTGTCCTCCAAACCTTGAATAGGAACCCAGCCCCCACACACTGCTGCCGCTGTGAGGCTGGCTCGGGGTTGGGGAGGGGAAGGCACAGATGAACCAGACCACTCTTTTGACTCAGTACTTTCCACTTCCTCCCCATGTTGCCTATTTACCACAACTGCCCAAGAGGAGTCACCAAGAATTTAATCTCCCTGGATTTTCCCTGCCCGACCTTGAAATGATCCTAGAGAGCGCAGAGATCCAGCAGGATCCAGGCCAGCCCAACATGACATCATGGCCAAAGAGATGCAGTGTTACGCCATCTGAAGAATCAAGATATGCTTGGTCCACACTGCAACAGGGGGCAAGGAGATTCTGCAACACAGATGATGTTAAGAGTCCTCCCAAAGGCATGATGTCTGAGAGGGAGGGAGGAACAGGCCTCTGAAGGGAGCCAGAAGGAGAGACACAGAGAGGCACCCTCCTCCGTGCCTCCCCTGGAACCAGGGGCAGAGGCATCATGGAGGTAGGAACAAGGTGGGTGGAGTGGGGGGGGGGGGGGCGCCTCCCGCTGCNCTCCCGCTGCTTCTGGTCCCCGCTGCTATTGGCAGGTCCTCACATCTCTGTGGACCCTGAGCTTCTCCATCCCTCTGAAACTTGGCCAAAGGCGCTCTCTCGAGGTCTGCGGTCCAAATTTCTGTTTTAGGTCCTCTAGGGCTGACCATCAAGGTATTACCAAGCGGAGGCGTCCCTTCACCAGTCCTTGAAAATAAACTAACACAATACCACAGAGGCAGGAAATTCTATGTGGTGTGAATGCCTGTGTGTGGAAGAGTCTGAAGACTTGGAAGATACTCACCAATATACTATTAGTAGTAATCTAAGTGTAGTGAAATTCTAGGTGACTTTTGTCTTTCTCTTTTATACCTTCTGACTTTGTTTCAAATATTAAAATAAGTATCACTTTGTAATTATAAAAATTATTTTGTTTTAAAAAAGTTGAACTACCATTTTAGAGCAGAAAAATAGGTTATGCATGATTATGAAAACTATCAGAGAAAAACATTTTTAAAAAATAAAGGAGGTTAATAATAAATAACGTTTGAATCCAAACCTTATTTGTTTTGAAACGTAAACTGCACAACACATGCCCTAAATATCATGGATCACAAGGTCCCAGAATGCCAAAGACATAAATGAACATAAACCAGACAATTGGAGTGTATAACAACAGATACTGTATTATTCAGTTACACAAGTGAGGTGACAAATTACAAGGCTAGGAATCATTTCCTGTTGAGTGGATCATGCTATGGTATCCACATTGCTAAAGTATGGCATTATTTTGCAAAGAATGGTCACTGGGAGGAAAACACAAAGGAGACACTCGTTTCATAGTCCAGCTCACACAGCTGAGAAATGAGACAGAAAACAGCCTAGCTTTACTTCATTCTTTTGGCAACATCTGAATACGCGTGTTCAATCTCCTGGTCGGCAGGACATGTGTTTGTGAATTCATCCCGAGCATATGCATTGTTCAAGTACCTCCAGATGCCAGTCATTTCAGAAGGAAATTCAAAATCTCTGTATCTCTTGGCCACGATCTGAAAACGAAGAGGAAACAGTCAAGAAGGGAAAACCCACAAACATAGGCAGTTACATCAGACAATCCATTCTTCTGAGGCATGTGATATATTCTTTCTCAAGTTCCCATGTCATTCTACAGCCTTTCAAGCTGCCCAAATTGAGTGTGGAACTCAAAACAGAGGTGCTACACACCTGTGCCCACCCATTCATCACAGATGGTCCTCGTGACCCACTAGCATGAATTTGCTCTATTGTCTTGTCGCTCAGTCATGTCCAGCTCTTTTGTGACCCCATGGACTGTAGCCCACCAAGTTCCTCCGTCCATGAGATTTCCCTGGCAAGAATACTGGAGTGGGCCACTATTTCCCTCTTCAGGGGATCTTCCTGACCCAGGGATTGAACCCAAATCTCCTGCACTAGTGGGCAGATTCTTTACCATCTGAGCCACCAGGGAAGCCCTGAGCTTGCTTTGTAATCTGGTGGATTTCTCTTTGTGCTTCTAGTAGTTTTCTCTCCCTGTGTTCTGCTGCTGAGTTATTTGGTGCCTAAAGATTCAGATGGCTCAGATGATAAACAGTCTGCCTGCAATACAGGAGGCCCAGGTTCAATCCCTAGGTCAGGAAGATCCCCTGGAGAAGGAAATGGCAACTCATTCCATTATTCTTGCCTAGAGAATCCCATAAACAGAGGAGACAATTCATGGGGTCGCATAGATTTGGACATGACTAAGCAACTAACACTTTTACTTTCAAGGGTTTGGGATGGATTTTCAGTTTAGATTGTGCCAGGATCACTTTGTAGTGCCCTCTCTTTTTCCTATTTGCTGAGCCTCACCTCCTGAAACCCCAAGTAACCATGTCCGTTACACCTGTGAATTTCCATCATTCTGCCCAAGAGGATCATTTCACTGTGGGTCTGCCATATGCAGAGGGCAGATTCATGAACTGAAAAATCCTTATCCTCAAGGAAACAGTGGATATAAGGATGGGGTAGCTGAGAATGGATATCAGGAAAACACAGTGGTGTGAGATGTCTCCTCTGGCTGGAGGGTGTCACTGGGAATTCATCACAAAGGAGGGTGTATCCTCTTTGCAGGTGGTATGGGTTCCCTGCAGTTGCCTTAACAAAGCACTACAACCGTGGGTGGCTTAAACAACAGAAATGTCTTCTCCCACAGTCCGGGAGGCCCAGAGTCCAGGATCATGGTGTCAGCAGGGCCAGGCTCCCTCTGAAGCCTCCGGGGAAGGATCTGTTCCAGGTCCCTCCCTGTCTCTGGCTCATGCGAGTACAGCTCCAGTCTTCACCTGGCATTTTCCCTGTGTTGGCGTCTCTGGATCCAAACTCCCTTTTATAGGAACATCTGTCATGTTGGATTAGGGGTCCACTCTACTGCTCCTAATCAATTAACATGACCCCATCTTAACTAATTACATCTGCTAAAACTCTATTTCTAAATAAGGTCAGTTTTGAGATATTGGGAGTTAGGACTTGGTCTGATTTAGACACAAATTTGGGGGCACAAATATTTGGAAAGCTATGACAAACCTAGACAGTTTACTAAAAAGCAGAGACATCACTTTGCCAACAAATGTGCATCTAGTCAAAGCTGTGTTTTTTCCAGCAGTCATGTATGGATGTGAGAGCTGGACCATAAGAAGGCTGAGCACCAAAGAACAGATGCTTTTGAACTATGGTGCTGGAGAAGACTATTGAGGATCCCTTGGACTGCAAGATCAAACCAGTCCATTCTAAAGGAAATGAACCCTGAATATTCATTAGGAGAACTGATGCTAACGTTCCAATACTTTGACCACATGATGCAAAGGGCCGACTCAATGGAAAAGACCCTGATGCTGGGAAAGATTGAAGGCGGGAGGAAAAGGGGATGACAGAGGATGAGATGGTTGGATGGCATCACCGACTCAATGGACATAAGTGTGAGCAAGCTCTGGGAGTTGGTGCTGGACAGGGAAGCCTGGCATTCTGTAGTCCATGGGGTCCCAAAGAGTCAGACACGACTGAGCAACTGAACAACAATATTTGGAAGGACTAATATTTCCCATTGTATTGGCTCCTGGGATGTTTGGATGACATGAGCATGGAATTTGTCGCCAATTAGATCTTAATGACTTATGGAAGCTGCAAGCTAATGATGCAGCAAGACAGGACCACATAACTTTCCAAAGAACCTCCTAAATTAATATCTTTTACTTGAATTCAATCTTCCTAGAGATTACTGTCAAGACTCCTGCTTTTCTTTTATTTGCATTTCCCTGCTTTTGCTTTACCCAAACATTCTGGGTAAATTTATTACGTATGTGCCTCTCATAAATGTAAACTTGTTTTATATCATATCTTACTAATGTTATACTTTGTTTTCCAACTTTCTGTAAATATGTTTGCATTTGTGTACATGTGTGTTTCCCTCTCCGGTGGTTTGGAAGTTTACAGTCTGTTTTAACTCTTCCAGTGGTGGTGCTGGTTTAGTTGCTAAGTCATGTCTGACTCTTTGTGGCTCCATGGACTCTAACCTCCCAGGCTCCTCTGTTCATGGGATTTCCCAGGCAAGAATATTGGAGTGGGTCCAGTGGTTTCCTATACAACTTTAAAAAATAAGAATTCTTCATTTCTTGATTATCAACTATTCTTTGACTGATCTCTACTTACTCCTGATAATAAACAAGGAAGAGTTGACTCATTGGAGAAGACTCTGATGCTGGGAGGGATTGGGGGCAGGAGGAGAAGGGGACGACCAAGGATGAGATGGCTGGATGGCATCACGGACTCAATGGACGTGAGTCTGAGTGAACCCCGGGAGTTGGTGATGGACAGGGAGGCCTGGCGTGCTGCGATTCATGGGGTCGCAGAGAGTCGGACACGACTGAGCGACTGAACTGAACTGAACTGAACACTTCTTTTTATTTCTGATCTATTANAGGCCTGGCGTGCTGCGATTCATGGGGTCGCAGAGAGTCGGACACGACTGAGCGACTGAACTGAACTGAACTGAACACTTCTTTTTATTTCTGATCTATTATATTCCTTCCAGTGGTGTGAAAATATAAGTTTACTGTATTTGATTCAGTTCTGTATCTGTAATTCCCACTGCTCTTGAGTTTTAGTTCTGGTTTCATATCTAAAGAGGTTCTCTGTCTATCACTAATCCTTTTACCACACACCTTCTCTGTTCCTGGATACTTATTTTATTATCCTTTTTTATTATGTCATCATATAGAAATTTTATTTTTACAAAATGGCTCAGGGGTGCTTATTCCATCAAGACCAGAAGTCTAGGTGAAAGCAACAATTTACTTGGATATAAAATTCTTACATCACACATCCTTTCCTTTAATCCTTTAACTACTGGCTGTCCTGGGTCTTCACTGCAGCACCCAGGCTTCTCTAGTTGCAGTGCATGGGCTTAGTTGCCCCAAAGCATACGGGCTCTTAGTTCCCCGACCAGGCGGAGAACCTGCATCCCCTGCACTGGAAGGCAGATTCTTAACCACCAGACCACCAGGGAAGTCCCTAATCCCTTAACTATCAAACCACTGTTTTCTGGCTTTTAATGTGATTCTAGAATCCCATGGAGAAGGGAATGGCAACACTCCGGTATTCTTTTCCTTTTTTAATTAATTTTTTTTAATCAAAGGATAATTGCTTACAGAATTTTGTTTTCTGTCAAACCTCAACATGAATCAGCCATCAGTTCAGTTCAGTTGCTCAGTCCTGTCTGACTCTTTGCGACCCCATGAACCGCAGCACACCAGGCCTCCCTGTCCATCATCAGCTCCCGGAGTTTACCCAAACTCATGTCCATTGAGCCAATGATGCCATCTAGCCATTGCATCCTCTGTTGTCCCCTTCTCCTCCTGCCTTCAATCTTTCCCAACATCAGGGTCTTTTCAAATGAGTCAACTCTTTGCATCAGGTGGCCAAAATATTGGAGTTTCAGCTTCAACATCAGTCCTTCCAATGAACATTCAGGACTGATCTCCTTTAGGATGGACTGGTTGGATCTCCTTGCAGTCCAAGGGACTCTCAAGAGTCTTCTCCAACATCACAGTTCAAAAGCATCCATTCTTCTGAGATCAGCTTTCTTCACAGTCCAACTCTCACATCCATAAATTACCACCAGAAAAACCATAGCCTTGACTAGACAGACCTTTGTTGACAAAGTAATGTCTCTGCTTTTTAATATGCTGTCTAGGTTGGTCATAACTTTGCTTACAAGGAGTAAGCGTCTTTTAATTTATTGCCATAGGTATACATATGTCCCCTCCCTTTTGAACCTCCCTCCTATCTCCCGCCCCATCCCACTCCTCTAGGTTGATACAGAGCCCCTGTTTGAGTTTTCTGAGACATACAGCAAATTCCCATTGGCTATCTATTTTATATAGGGTAATGTAAGTTTCCATGTTATCCTTTCCATACATCACCTTCTCCTCCCCTCTCCCATGTCCATAAGTCTCTTCTCTATGTCTGTTCCTCCACTGCTGCCCTGTAAATAAATTCTTCAGTACCAGGATTCCATATATATGCATTAGAATACAATATTTATCTTTCTCTTTCTGACTTATTTCACTCTGTATAATGGGTTCTAGGTTCATTCACCTCATTAGAACTGACTCAAATGCATTCATTTATGAGTAATATTCCATTGTGTATATGTACCACAACTTCTTTATCCATTCATCTGTCGATGGACATCTAGGTTGTTTTCATGCTCTAGGTATTGTAAATAGTGCTGCTTTGAACAATGGGATACATGTCTTTTTCAATTTTGGTTTCCTCAGGGTATACGTATAGGAGTGGGACTGGAAGAAGCACAAGCTGGAATCAAGATTGCCAGGAGAAATATCAATAACCTCAGATATGCAGATGACATCACCCTTATGGCAGAAGTGAAGAGGAACTAAAAAGCCTCTTGATGAAAGTGAAAGAGGAAAGTGAAAAAGTTGGCTTAAAGCTCAACATTCAGAAAACAAAGATCATGGCATCTGGTCCCATCACTTCATGGGAAATAGATGGGGAAACAGTGGAAAGAGTGTCAGACTTTGTTTTTGGGCTCCAAAATCACTGCAGACAGTGACGGCAGCCATGAAATTAAAAGACACTTACTCCTTGGAAGGAAAGTTATGACCAGTCTAGATAGCATGTTCAAAAGCAGAGACATTACTTTGCCAACAAAGATCCATCTAGTCAAGGCTATGGTTTTTCCAGTGGTCATGTATGGATGTGAAGAGTTGGACTGTGAAAAAAGCTGAGCACCGAAGAATTGATGCTGTTGGACTGTGATGTTGAAGAAGACTCTTGAGAGTCCCTTGGACTGCAAGGAGATCCAACCAGTCCATTCTTTTTTTTTTTTTTCCAACCAGTCCATTCTAACGGAGATCAGTCCTAAGTGTTCTTTGGAAGGAACGATGCTAAAGCTGAAACTCCAGTACTTTGGCCACCTCATGTGAAGAGTTGACTCATTGGAAAAGACTCTGATGCTGGGAGGGATTGGGGGCAGGAGGAGAAGGGGAGACAGAGGATGAGATGGCTGGATGGCATCACGGACACAATGGACCTGAGTCTGAGTGAACTCCGGGAGTTGGTGATGGACAGGAAGGCCTGGCGTGCTGCAATTCATGGGGTCGCAAAGAGTCGGACACAACTGAGTGACTGAACTGAACTGAACTGATGGTGCTTTTATTCCTAGTTTTTTAAGGAATCTCCATACCATCTTCCATAGTGGCTATACCAGTTCATATT
Source organism: Redunca redunca (assembly GCA_006410935.1). Taxonomy (NCBI): domain Eukaryota; kingdom Metazoa; phylum Chordata; class Mammalia; order Artiodactyla; family Bovidae; genus Redunca; species Redunca redunca. Next base: position 63,015 of record SJYQ01008005.1, read on the forward strand.
CCCACCAACAGTACAAGAGTGTTCCCTTTTCTCCACACCCTCTCCAGCATTTATTGTTTGTAGACTTTTTGATGATGGCCATTCTGACCTGTGTGTGTGATAGCTCATTACAGTTTTGATTTGCATTTCTCTGATAATGAGCAATATTGAGCATCTTTTCATGTGTTTGTTAGTCTTCTTTGGAGAAATGTCTATTTAGGTCTTTTTCCCACTTTTTGACTGGCTTGTTTGTTTCTCTGGTATTGAGTTGTATGAGCTGCTTCTATCCTTTGTCAATTGTTTCATTTGCTATTAGTTTCTCCCATTCTGAGGGTTGTCTTTTCACCTTGTTTATAGCTTCCTTTGCTGTGCAAAAACTTTTAAGTTTAATAAGATCTCACCTGTTTCCTTTTGTTTTTATTTCTGTTACTCTAGGAGGTGGGTCATAGAGGATCTTGCTTTGATTTCTGTCAGTGCCACTCTAGTATTCTTGCCTGGAGAATTCCAGAGGAGCCTGACAGGGGGTTGCAAAGAGTCAAACATGACTGAGCTACTAACACTTTCACCTCACTTTAGAGACATATGAGGCTAGTCTGAATTTCTTCGTTGTGTAGGTGCACTTCCCTTTTATTATTATTACTATTATCATTATCATCTGGGCACCCAAAGGGGTGTTTTTTTATCATCAAAGTTCAAATATAATTTACCAGCTATATCATAGTGTGTTGACTGTTCAGGACAATATTTTTCTAATCATGGATGGCTATTTAAAGTAAATGTTCAGGTCATCCTTTAATTCAAAGCACTTTCCCTTTGAGTCTTCTTTTTCCTTTCCTCTTCTTTTTCCTGATTAGGTTCACCTTTACCTCTTGCTTCTTCTCCATTTGATTTGAGGTCATTTCCTCAGGCTCTCTTCCAAATCCTTGATGGATTTCTGCAGTGTCATTTTCCACCTCTTGCTACTCCTAATACAACTTCTAAACAATTTCTGAAATTGTTTTGTCTTTAAGGTTTTTTTCAGTTCTACCAGTTTCATTTTCATCCTCTTTGTGAGATTATATTTTTTGACACTTTGTTACCTGTCTTCCAGCGCTTTCTCCAAAGGTTCATGTACTACGCTGAGTAGCTCAGTCATGTCCAACTCTTTTGAGACCCCATCTGTAGCCCACCAGGCTTCTCTGTCTGTGGGATTTTCACCTAAGAATACTGGAATGGGTTGTTATTTCCTACTCCAGGGCATCTTCCCAACTCAGGGATCAAACCCACATCTCCTGTGTCTTCTGCATTGCACTTGGGTTTTTTACTGACTAAGCCATCAGGGAAGGGTTTGTGTTCTCTTTCATTTCTTTGAGGCTGTAGAGAAGTGTGTGTCTGAAAAGTTCAGATACTTTTCAGTTACTGAAACCAATCTTAACCAGAGGTGTTTCTCATCTGCCTTTTTCTCTTTTGTTCTATTTAACACTCCCCCCTCTTCTTCGTGATCATCTTTATCCACATAGAGGTCCCACTTAGATTCCTTTTGGTTACTAACCATCCTTTAATGGGCAGACCAGTTGGACCTACTATTTGCTTAAAAACAAGGTGGAGAGCAATGGGAGGAAGGCCAGGCAACAGGCAGACCAATTTGGATATTTATCCTCAAACACCTGTTCATCAAGGGGCTTCCCTGGTGGCTCAAATGGTAAAGAAACTGCCTGCATTGCAGAAGACCCAGGTTCAACTCCTGGTCAGGAAGATCTCCTGGAGAAGGAAATGACAGCCCACTCTAATATTCTTGCCTGGAGAATTCCATGGACGGAGGAGCCTGGCGGGCTAGATTCCATGGGTGGCAGAATCAGACAAAACTGAGCGACTAACACTCTAACTTTTTTCACCTGCTCTTCAAACACTGCTCTATACTCTGCCCCAGGGACACATGAGGGTCAAGGTCAAAGTCAGGGTTAGTGCCTCCTCCACTCTGAAGCTCATGGATTAGGAGGAGGTTGCCCTGGCTAAAAGTGATGCTGAGGTCATCTACAGTCTCTCTTCTGAGTAATTCTAAGCTTATGTCTTTTCTCTGCTCAGGAGTCACAAGCAGAATGCCTCTTTCCTTCTCTCCTCCCCTCCATCTCCCCTCCCTGTTCCTTTGGGTCAGGGGACAGTGGCAGAACTCACAGATGACACCTCTGAATAGTTTCACCTTCAGCTCTGCCTCCACAGAGATCTCATCTCCGTAGGGCTGGTCCCTGCATCTCTTGGCCCACTCGGTGCTCTGTCCTCAAACAAAGAAGCTTAGGTTGGGCACTTCAAGGCTGTATTATTTACTTTTACAGACATCTGAACCTTGCTGAAGATCTAGAGAAGCTAGCATCTAAGTCTTTGAGTTGGTGGTCCATCCTTTTCTAATTCAACAAAAGGTGGAGAGGGCCTTCCCTGGTGGTCCAGTGGCTAAGACTCTGAGCTTCCAGTGCAGGAGGTGCATATTCAATCCTTGGATGGGGAACCGAGGTCCCAGGTGCTACCCAATGCAGCCAAAATGAAATTAAAGGTGGAGATAATGCTTTAGATTTTCAGAATGTGTTTGCTGGTTTCAGGATGGGAATAGATTATAAAGTCCTCTATTTTCTCATTGTCTTACCATAAATTCCTGTAGACTGATTCTCATTGCTTTCCAGAAGTGCTCCATCCTGGAAGATTATTAAGCTGCTGGGTATTTTGAGTGCTAAGTGGCTTTGAAGATTTTGCAGTTAGGTCTTCCATTGGAGCCGTGGACTGCTTTATTTTACTCTGAAGTTTATACCCTCTACTGACATATTAAACAGTCTTTTTTTATAGGAGCTAAACAAGTGGCAGCTGATCTGTGTATGTATGCATGTGTGTTCATACGTGTGTCTTTTTCTTGCCTTCCCTAAACTCCATGTGCTTCTGTGATGTTACATTAGCCAAAGCAATGATGAGAATATGTTTAATAAAGGGACTAACCCAGACACAATGACATAAATAAATAATCTGTTGGAAAATGGCTCCCAAATGTCTGGTTTGGATTATCACCAATGTAGCAGGTTTGAAGGATTGAGTTGCTGTCATGAAACTTTACATCAGAACACTGGCAGTTATTAAAAATCATTTGGAGCAACAGCAGCATCCTCAAGGCTTAGCTTTCAGGTTGGTGCCCCTTGAACACATCAGGGAAGAGAAAAGAAAGAAGATGAATGGGGCAAGGCTGGGAATGGAGTCGGGAAGGAAAAGAAAGGCGAAGAATGACTGGAGTAATGGGGTGGCCAGTCGCCCACAGGACAGCCATGCCACAGACTGCGGGAACCTAATTTGTAAATTTCTAAATGCCAAATTAGTCATGTATGGATGTGAGAGTTGGACTATAAAGAAAGCTGAGCACTGAAGAATTGATGCTTTTGAACTGTAGTGTTGGAGAAGACTCTTGAGAGTCCCATGGACTGCAAGGAGATCCAACCAGTCCATCCTAAAGGAAATCAGTCCTGAATATTCATTGAAAAGGACTGATGCTGAAGCTGAAACTCCAATACTTTGGCCACCTGATTCGAAGAGCCAGTTCCTTGGAAAAGACCCTGATGCTGGGAAACATTGAAGGCAGGAGGAGAAGGAGACAACAGAGGATGAGATGCTTGGATGGCATCACTGATTTGATGGACATGAGTTTGAGGAAGCTCTGGGAGTGATGGACAGGGAAGCCTAGCATGCTGCAGTCCAGTTCAGTTCGGTTCAGTCACTCAGCTGTGTCTTTGCGACCCGCAAAGAGTCAGACACAACTGAGTGACTGAACTGAATTAAAATGCCAAATAAATGCATTATTAGAACACAAGGTCGCTGACTTGTATTTCCCTATGTCTTCTCTCCCATCTCCCTATCCTTATACCAAGGACCTAGTTCTGGACCTGCTATGATCTGAATACTAAGGATGCCTCAGAACAAGGCTTGGGCTTCTTCCTGGGGCATCTAGGGCTACTGAGGACCAAGGGCATAGCAACAGTGATAATGATACAACAACTAACAGCTGTGAGTAACAGCCAGACTGGGCACTTTGGAGAGCAGCCATAACTAAGGAGACCAAGGGTCATCTGCTTCTGAATTTCAGAGTCACCCCAAGAAGTTCTGCTTTTAGTAAGTCAGGGGCTGAACTGATGGGTTTACATTTCTAAAAGGGCTTCCCTGGTGCCTCAGTGGTAAAGAATCTGCCTGCATTGCAGGAGATTTGGGCTCAATCCCTGGGTCAGGAAGATTCCCTGGAGGAGGGCATGGTAACCCACTCCAGTAAACTTGCTGGGAAAATCCCATGGACAGAGGAGTCTGGTGGGCTGTAGTCCACGGGGTCACAAAGAGTCGGACACAACTGGAGCCCCTGAGCAGGCACATTTCTAAATTAGTAGGCATAATTCTCATGCCAACTAATGTTGGAGAATCACTGGTCTAGGGAATCTTTAAACCCTAATTATACATGACCAGCGACCCTCATTTCGTGTTCGATCACCTGGGAAAAGAGGCGGCTGCACGTGGTCCCGCCGAGGAGCTGCTAGCTGCTCACCAGCTGTTAAGGGGTCTGTGTTAAGAGCCAACCTCCTCCCTTATCCCAGGGTTAGGCTTACTCTTCCCATCACCAACAATTGACTGAGTTCACATTTTTTTTCCGAAGGTTGGCTCAGTTTTTTGGTGGTTGTTTTTGTTTTTGGACTGCACTGCTCAGCTTGCAGGATCTTAGTTCCCCACCCAGGGATTGAATCCAGGCCACCCTAGTGAAAGCGCTGAGTCCCAACCACTGGACCACCACCAGGGAATTTCCCGAGTTCACATTTTAATCCCTGCAGATTCCACACACCATCTCCAAGCCTGGAGTGTGAAATACCAGCTATAATCAACGTATTCCCTCAAGTTGCTTTCACAGAGCTTGTCTTTAGGCTGTGGGGCTTAAGACTGGAAAAAAGAAGCTGTGAGGATGGAAGGATGAGAACCAAGCTCTCAGATGCTTCATGAGAACCTCCAAGGGACACCTGATAATAGCATCCACAGATCTCAGACTTGGGGCTTGGCTGCCACAAACAGAAACGAGCTAGACTTTTAAATTCAAGAGCCCATGTTTTAGATTGTCTTGGCAAAAAAAAAAAAAACACACAAGTCAAAACAAATGGAACAAAACCCCATTCATGTATTCAGCACCTGACATACGAGGAAGGACAAACCTTAATAATGTGGAGCTTGGGTAAGAGGTTACAGTCAGCCAGCGTGAGCTCATTGCCATCCAGGAACTTCCTTCCAGAAACAGCAGCTTCCTCGGTGCTGTAGGCATCTATCTCATCAGGCAGGGGGCTGTTCAGGTAACTATCCAGCTTCTTCAGGGCCTTTAACAGGTTCCTTTCATAAACTAAAACGGGAAGGCAGAAAACAACTACAATGAGCCATGGAAGTCCACGTCTCCTCTGTCTTTGTCATTGTTCAGTCGCTCAGTCATGTCCAGCGCCAAGAGCTTTAAACTGTCTGTGAACAGGGAAAACTGACAACTGAGTTGCCAACACTGGACTGCAGCACGCCAGGCTTCCCTGTCCTTTGCCAACTCCCAGAGCTTGCTCAAACTCATGTCCATTGGGTTGATGATGCGATCCAATCATCTCCTCCTCTGTTATCCCCTTCTCCTCCTGCCCTCCTTTCTCTAGATATCAAAAAAAAGGAGTTTGTCCCTTCCCTCCTGAGACATGGCCAGTGAGTGTTAAGAGAGTCATGAAGGAGACAGGTGGGTTTATGAGATCTAAATAAAAGACTCACTTCTCCTTAGAAAATAATTCTGCTCTCTACACAACACTTGGTGCTTCTAGAACTCATTCATTTATTCAAAAATCTATATGGAAAAACTTTCATGGTGGGCATCACCAACTCAATGTACATAAGTATGGGTAAACTCTGAGAGTTGGTGATGGACAGGGAGGCCTAGCGTGCTGCGGTCCGTGGGATTGCAAAGAGACAGACGCAACTGAGCGACTGAACTGAACTGAATGGTTAAGACTCTGTGCTTTCCAGGTGGGATGGGAGGTTGGAGGGAGGCTCAAGAGGGAGGGGACAGGTATATACCCATGGCTGATTCATGTTGATGTATGGCAGAAACCAACATAATATGCTAAAGGAATTATATTCCAACTAAAAATAAATAAACTAAAAAAGACTCTGCATTTCCAATGCAGGGTCAAGGAACTAAGATCCCACATGCCACACCATGTGACCAAAACAGTTTTTAAAAAATTAAAAAATTTAAAAAAATCTTTATGGAAATCATATAATGAAGGAAGCACCAATAGAAGGTTCATTCACCCTGAATTCCATGGGCGAGCAAGGAATTACTGGTGGTGATGATTTTCTCCTAAAAATGTCCTTTTCTGGACAATCTCTAGAAAAGCACTCACTCCCTGAAACCAATGTGCAGGCTCAGAGTAGGAGGTGCTTTTTCTTTATTTCTATACATAGGTCCCTCCTCGCTGTGCAGTAAGTCAGAATTCCCCGAATCTTATAAGAAGCCACACCAGAGGCAGAATAGAGGTCCATGTAGAAAACAGAAAACAGGAAGATGGGAGGGACTCACTCTCATTTGCATCCTTCTTGGTGTTTTTTATAAATGCTGAGAACTTGGCAAACACGTCATTTCCAGCAGAGTTAGATTCAGGGTGTTGGGTCCCCAGCTTAGGGTACCTTGAAAAGTTCAAAGTGAGAGTATCATAGATCAGCAATGTTTGAGTTAGGAGAATACAAAGCAGGAGGAGAAGAAATGTCTTTCTTTGAGCAGATATAAAGATGAAAACTGCTCCTTAAGTGTTTCCCTAATCTATCCATCTTCAAAGTTGGGAGCAAGACCAGCCAGGAGTACAGCACTGGATGGACTGTTCTCATCCCGGGATGGAGGGCCCCCTGGCCTTGCTGGTCTCAGTTCTCTCCCTCCTGAAATAAAGATGATGAACTAGAAGGCTCCCTTGCAGGCCCAGCCTGCTGCAATGTTGCGTGTAACACATATTCCCAACGGGCTATCAAAACAGGCCACCCACGTGACATCAGCCCACTTCCTGCCAGCAAACCCTAATTGCCAAATGGCAGAGTAGAGAAATCCCAGCCACCTAGACTCAGGGCTTCTAATCTCGCTGTGTTTCCTGTGGCACACCACAGGTACAGCTCAGGAGGTAAGCGCCATGGCCACAGAAAACCAACACACAGCGCCAAGAGCTTTAGAACTGTCTGTGAACAGGGAAAACTGACAACCGAGTTGCCAACACTGGTTTTGACGAGGCCCACCTTGGGGGAGCCAATTTCTCCTCTAAGAACTCCTCGATCTTATTCACATCTGTCTTGACTTCACCGTCAAAAGTCATGAAAGGTGGGTTGGTGCCAGGAGCCAAGTTCTGCAGGTCCGAGGGTTTCCTGGGCAGGGGGGAAGGGCAGTGCCAGGGTTGGGATCATTGCCAAGGCTTAACCGGCCCCCCACACACATACATACACACACCAGTGGAAGAGAAACCACCCCTGAGAATTTCAAAGGCAACTGGGAGTTTACAAACTGTCCTACTGGCAAGGAAAGTGTGGCCCTTTATCTGGAGACGGGGCTGAAATGTTGACCCTTCCCAGTGTTATCAGCCAGGAGGGGGCTCAGGCAGGCTCCAGAGAGAGTCACGGCTGACCAGTCATGGGGTGGGCAGGCTCCTCCCAGTTCCCCCTCTCCTACTCCTTCCGGGTTACATCTGACCCCATCCTGTAATGACTCTGGCCCACGTACGCCCACCCCAATCCAGGGTCCTGACCCAGGGTGGATATGCCCGGGACAGGGCCCACGGGTCCTAGGAGTGTGCATGCGTGTACCTGTGTGTTTCTGTCTCTGTGTGTCTCTGTCTGTGTGTGTGTGTGTCTGTGTTTGTGTCTATGTATGCGCCTGTCTCCATCTGTGCGTGTGCACCTGTGTGTCTGTGTGTCTGTGTCTCTGCCTCTGTGTGTGTCTATCTGTGTGTGTATGTGTGTCTGTGTGTTGTGTCTGTGTATGTGCCTGTGTCTGTATGTCTGTGTGTCTCCATCTGTGTGTATGTGTTTCTCTGTGTCTCTGTGTGTGTCTGTCTTCATCTCAGTGTTTGTATGTGTG
>SJYQ01008005.1:75396-87882 GCA_006410935.1 Redunca redunca
GACCATTCAGGTATGACCTAAATCAAATCCCTTATGATTATACAGTGGAAGTAAGGAATAGATTTAAGGGCATAGATCTGATAGAGAGTGCCTGATGAACTACAGAATGAGGTTCGTGACACTGTACAGGAGACGGGGATCAAGACCATCACCATGGAAAAGAAATGCAAAAAAGCACAATGGCTGCCTGGGTAGGCCTTACAAATAGCTGTGAAAAGAAGAGAGGCAAAAAGCAAAGGAGAAAAGGAAAGATATAAGCATCTGAGTGCAGAGTTCCAAAGAATAGCAAGGAGAGATAATAAAGCCTTCCTCAGTGATCAGTGCAAAGAAATAGAGAAAAACAACAGAATGGGAAAGACTAGAGATGTCTTCAAGAAAATTAGAGATACCAAGGGAACATTTCATGCAAAGATGGGCTTGAAAAAGGAGCGAAATGGCATGGACCTAACAGAAGCAGAAGATATTAAGAAGAGATGGCAAGAATACACAGAAGAACTGTACAAAAAAGATCTTCACGACCCAGATGATCATGATGGTATGATCACTCACCTAGAGCCAGACATCCTGGAATGTGAAGTCAAGTGGGCCTTAGAAAGCATCACTACGAACAAAGCTAGTGGAGGTGATGGAATTCCAGTTGAGCTATTTCAAATCCTGAAAGATGATGCTGTGTGTGCTGCACTCAATATGCCAGCAAATTTGGAAAACTCACCAGTGGCCACAGGACTGGAAAAGGTGAGTTTTCATGCTAATACCAAAGAAATGCAATGCCAAAGAATGCTCAAACTACTGCACAATTGCACTCATCTCACAAACTAGTAAAGTAATGCTCAGGATTCTGCAAGCCAGGCTTCAGCAATACGTGAAGCGTGAACTTCCATATGTGCAAGCTGGTTTTAGAAAAGGCAGAGGAACCACAGATCAAGTTGCCAACATCTGCTGGATCATAGGAAAAGCAAGAGAGTTCCAGAAAAACATCTATTTCTGCTTTATTGACTATGCCAAAGCCTTTGACTGTGTGGATCACAATCAAATGTGGAAAATTCTGAAAGAGATGGGAATACCGGACCACCTGACCTGCCTCTTGAGAAACCTATATGCAGATCAGAAGCAAGTTACAAACTGGACATGGAACAACAGACTGGTTCCAAATAGGAGAAGGAGTACTTCAAGACTGTATATTGTCACTCTGCTTATCTAACTGCTATGCAGAGTACATCATGAGAAACGCTGGGCTGGAAGAAGTACAAGCTGGAATCAAGATTGCCAGGAGAAATATGAGTAACCTCAGATGTGCAGATGACACCCCCCTTATGGCAGAAAGTGAAGAGGAACTAAAAAGCCTCTTGATGAAAGTGAAAGAGGAAAGTGAAAAAGTTGGCTTAAAGCTCAACATTCAGAAGACAAAGATCATGGCATTTGGTCCCATCACTTCATGGCAAATAGATGGGGAAACAGTGGAAACAAATGTCAGACTTTATTTTTTTGGACTCCAAAATCACTGCAGATGGTGATTGCAGCCATGAAATTCAAAGATGTTTACTCCTTGGAAGAAAAGTTATGACCAACCTAAATAGCATATTCAAAAGCAGAGACATTACTTTGCCAACAAAGATCCATCTAGTCAAGTCTTTGGTTTTTCCAGTGGTCATGTACGGATGACATGTTGGACTGTGAAGAAAGCTGAGCACCAAATAATTGATGCTTTTGAACTGTGGTGTTGGAGAAGACTCTTCAGAGTCCCCTTGGACTGCAAGGAGATCCAACCAGTCCATTCTGAAGGAGATCAGCCCCGGGTGTTCTTTGGAATGAATGATGCTAAAGCTGAAACTCCAGTACTTTGGCCACCTCATGTGAAGAGTTGACCCATTGGAAAAGACTCTGATGCTGGGAGGGATTAGGGGTAGGAGGAGAAGGGGACGACCGAGGATGAGATGGCTAGATGGCATCACCGACTTGATGGACATGAGTTTGAGTGAACTCCGGGAGACGGTGATGGACAGGGAGGCCTGGCGTGCTGCGATTCATGGGGTCCCAAAGAGTCGGACACGACAGAGTGACTGAACTGACTGGCTGACTGACACAAAAGCTCTGAGCGATGAAGCCTTGTCTCTGACCCTGGATTGAATTCTCCTCAGGAGGCCAAGGATCCCGGCATCTTTGCATGATTCAGCAACAACCTTTCAGTGGTATACTCATATACGGGCTTCCCAGATGGCACTAGTGGTAAAGAACCTGCCTGCCAATGCAGGAGATGTAAGAGATGTGGCTTCCATCCTTAGATTGGGAAGATCCCCTGGAGGAGGGCATGGCAACCCACCCCAGTCTTCTTGCCTGGAGAATCCCATAGACAGAGGAGCCTTGCAGGCTACAGTCCATGGAGTCACAAAGGGTCAGACACGCCTGAAGCAACTTAGCATGCATACTTGTATACTACCCCACACTACACCACATACACTACACCATACAGTCATCCCATAGTGGAAAAAAAACAGCTATTCCTATAAACTGCAATGTGGATAAATCTCACACACATAATGTGGAGGGAAAGAAACCAGACTCAAGAGTCCTTTAGGAGAGTCCAATGTAGGTGAACTTCAAACACGGGAAAACTGTGTGCTGGGAGCAGAAGAAGAACTGCCTTTGGAAGCTGGGTATTGTCTGGAAAGGGTGGAAGGAGCCCTTAAGATGGTAGAAATATTCTATAGCTTGAGTGGGGTGGTGACAACATGGTGGGTATACTCACCTTGACAAAGTCTTATTTAAGGTTTGTTTCCTTTACTGCATGTTTTACTACTACTACTACTACTACTACTAAGTCACTTTAGTCGTGTCCGACTCTGTACAACCCCAGAGACGGCAGCCCACCAGGCTCCGTTTACTCCAATTTAAAAAAAAAAAAAGAAGCAAAAGTATTAATTTAAAAAATACAGAGTCAGATTCAATAGGTATTGTATGGGGTCCAGAGATCTGAATTTTTAACAAAATTTGCCAAGGTAACATAATGCTGGCAGCCCAGGGCCTCAGCCCCACCTTGGACAAGAGATAAGGCTGGTCCAGTGCTCTGGTTAATGCTTAAGACAGAATGGCTTGAACCACACCCCAATGGATGATCTGTTGATGAGAAGGTTCTTACAAGAACTTCTAGCTGATAAATCCAGCTGTATAAGTATAAAGATAATGGGTGAACTTAACATACATGAAGAGGCACCAACAGACTCAGATAAGTGACCTCAGAGTTCCCTAAGGTGTGAAGCACTGGCTTCACAGGCTCCAACTCCTCCAGCTCTCCCTTCCCGCTTTCCAGCATTTATGGGCAGGCCCACCTGGTATTTCCAGTAGTCATGTACCAAAGTTGCACCGTAAAGAAGGCTGAGCACCGAAGAATTGATGCTTTTGAACTGTAGTGCTAGAGAAGACGCCTGAGAGTCCCTTGGACTGCAAGGAGATCACACCAGTCCATCCTAAAGGAAATAGTCACTGGAAGAACTGATACTGAAGCTGAAGCACCAATACTTTGGCCACCTGATGCAAAGAGCCAACTCATTGGAAAAGACCCTGATGCTGAGAAAGATTGAAGGCAGGAGAAGGAGGTGACAGAGGATGAGATGGTTGGATGGCATCACCAACTCACTGGACATGAGTTTGAGCAAACTCTGGGAGACAGTGAAGGACAGGGAAGCCTGGTGTGCTGCAATCCTTGGAGTAGCAGAGTCGGACATGATGGAGTGACTGAACAGCCTGGTGTCTGTGACAGATTATAAGTGTGACAGTTAGGACCCCTGCAGATGGCCCTGTGGCTGCCTGAGGCCACATTCCGCCGGGGGCCCCATAGCCTTATGGCCATTTTGAAGGCTGCCCAGTCTCCTCTCAGCTGTGTACAGAGCTCAGCTACATAAAACTCTGAGCAGCTTGTTGCTGGAGATCCCTCCTAAATCATGGTGCTTTCTTAACCATTGCAGGTTTGGGCAGAGTCACACGAGAAAAGAGGGCAAAGGAAGAGATGAAAGTTCAGGGACACAGAGGCCTGTATTTTGGCCAGTCCTGACTTGTTCCACAGCTTCTAAACCTCTTATTTTTATAGTGGTTACACTAAGCTCAGTCAAGCCTGAGGTAAGTTCTGCAGAGTCAGGCCATTTTGTTTCTCCTTCTCTCTTGTGTCTCTAACCTCCAGAATCTTCTTATAACTCTATGCTGAACGGGGCCAAGATCCCCGAGGAAATGCACTCTGACCAAGAACTCCGTGCCTGGGACCCCCCCCGCTTTCTACAGCATCTGCTACCCTGAACAGGTCTCTCTGCCTCGCTGCTCTGTCTCTTTCATGGTCTCAAACCCAAGCCAGTGTTTTCCCTTAATATTGTTCTCTGTTTTTCCTGAACCCTGGAAGCTCCTTCTTAAGGAGAAACAAAAAGGAAGAGAGGAGCAACTCATCTTTTAAAACCTAAAAATGGTCTGTGTCATCCAGCCAGGTAGATACTTCACCTTCTTAACAGGTTCCTTCCCAGAACTGGAACTGGGAATTAACACAGGACCTGGAAGGTGGAATGATGGTCTGCAAGGCACAACGCCCACAGCCCAGAAGGTAGTGATGAAAGCCACCTTTGTACATTGCCCACCCATGTGATCATCAAACAGAATTGTTCCGACCCAGCTTGGGCACCAATCTGAGGGCTGTCAGGCATTTTAGAAGAATCAGCCAGCTGCCACGACTGCCCATAAAAGGTTTTTGCATATCCAGTGTTGCCTCACGTTAAATTGCTCTAAAATTTAAAAAAAAATGTTTTTCTGTCTCAGTTCAGTTCAGTTCAGTCGCTCAGTCATGTCTGACTCTTTGCGACCCCATGAATAGCAGCACACCAGGCCTCCCTGTCCATCACCATCTCCTGGAGTTCACTCAGACTCACATCTATCGAGTCCATGATGTCATCCAGCCATCTCATCCTCGGTCGTCCCCTTCTCCTCCTGCCCCCAATCCTTCCCAGCATCAGAGTTTTGTCCAATGAGTCAACTCTTCGCATGAAGTGTCCAAAGTACTGGAGCTTCAGCTTTAGCATCATTCCTTCCAAAGAAATCCCAGGGTAGATCTCCTTCAGAATGGACTGGTTGGGTCTCCTTGCAGTCCGAGGGACTCTCAAGAGTCTTCTCCAACACCACAGTTCAAAAGCATCAATTCTTCGGCGCTCAGCCTTCTTCACAGTCCAACTCTCACATCCATACATGACCACAGGAAAAACCATAGCCTTGACTCGGTCTACTGTAAATGAGGGGGTTACAGGAACATGGCAGGAGTGACTAGGACAACTTACTGCCTGATTTTATTACTTCAATGCCAGGATGTGCCAGCAAAAATAAAGGCAAAGATACGCATCTCCACCACCCATTATTGGAGTATCACCAAGGGAGTAACACCAAGGGAGTATCGCCCTGGTCATGGTCATTATCAGACGAGATGATGGGATAAACACACAGGCATTAAGGGTGAATAACCGATACGGTTGCCATAATTAGGACATTTTCTCATATGCAGTTTTATTTTCCAATGCTGATAATTCTCTCAGGCTAAATACACTCTGGGCTAAGTTTTCTCAGCAGAGCTCTCAGCCTACAAGGAAATTTTTGTATGTACAAATTTCTGATAAAATCAAATTAGGCAGTTTGAGAGATCAGAGTGTCTTTGTTTCCAGTGAAGACCCAAGCACTTGGATAATCCAGATTCAGAGGTCCGCCTTTTGAAATGCAACATTTCTGAGTGCCTACGACACTGGTCATTCTCAAGACAAAAGCACTGATGCCTCTGACATGTTCTGAGAAATCTCATCTGCCCCAGAACCCGTTTGTGGCATTGGAGGATGTTGGTAATTCTGCTGAGTCCTGGCCTGGGTCCACTTCCCACCTCACAGCCCAAGCCGTAAAGGTTCAAATGTCACTACAAAGGTCAGCAGGTCTTCAGACCGGAACCTACTCTCACCTACTCTTTGCACACTTAACTCCATTTAGAATTTGCGGAGGAGCATTTGGTTAAATTTCCTTTCAGTGCCTTTTGCTTCCGGCCAACAACCTTTCCAAGGCTGGGCTGGAGGGACACGTAAGGAGCACCAGTCACCCCCACCTGCGGCTAAAGTCACTCCTACTCCCCACGGCCTATGAGGGACTGCCCCCCACCCCACCTGCCAAATGGGTGATGACCCTCTGGTGGCTCCAGAGCACCCCTACCTGACCCTCCAGCTGAATACCACCTTCAGGGTCTCTTTCTAGAAAATTCCATGAGGGCCTAAAAGGTAAACACATTCTGCAAAGGAAGCATTTTTCCTTACTCCATGTAAAGGTCATGAAAAACAACTGGAGGGGACTTCCCTGGTGGGACAGTGGATGAGAATCCGCCTGCCAGTGCAGGGGGACATGGGTTTGATCCCTGGTCCAGGAAGATCCCACATGCTTCAGAGCAACTGAGCTCATGTGCTACAACTACTGAGCCCATGTGCAGCAACTACTGAAGCCCTTGCACCTAGGACTGTGCTCTACAACAAAGAGTAGCCCCTACTCGTTGCACCTAGAGAGAGCCTGCCCACAGCAACAAAGACCTAGTGCAGCCAAAATAAATAAACTATTAAAAAAAAAAAAAAACAGTTCAAGGGTGGAGGGAAGATAAAGGAAGAGGCAATAAACTGGGAGTACTCTGTCCCCTTTCTGACAACTGGTTTTCAACCAAGAAGATGAGAGTGAAAAGTGTTAGTTGCTCGATCATGTCTAACTCTCTGTGACCCCATGGACAGTAAAGCCCACTTGGTTCCTCTGTCCATGGAGTTCTCCAGGCAAGAAGAGAATTTTCATCTCACGTGCAGGAAAGTGTTCTTGTCGCTATAGAAACACGGGAGGGATCCGGGGATCACACAGCTAATGTAATCAACTCCATCCCAGGGATCCAGAGAAAATCAGTGAGTAATGACGGACGGTGTTCCCAACATTCTAGGGAGGACTTGCTGTTTAGTTGCTCAGTCATGCTCAACTCTTTGCGACCCCGCGGACTATAGCCTACCAGGCTGAATAAGAGTTGCTGATCTGAGGAGGTGAAGGTCAGAAGACAGTTTGATGTGGGAGGCCACAGGCAGCCACAAAGAACAGCGCTCCCCCAAGAAGAACGATGTGGTCAATGGTTGGTCAGGACTCTCCTCTGTTGGCAGCTGCCCCTGCGGGAGGCTGGAGACAACACAGCCAGAGAGAGACAGCTGCATCCAGCCGGATGAGAGCCGACTCTCTGCTCAAGACCTGCCTGCACACTGCCATGAGCTCCTCCAGGGTCCTCTGGAGGAAGCCTGATGGCCTCGTGTGCTTTGGGGCCTGGCGATAAAACCCACCTTGCAAGGCCAATGGCAGAGATCCTGCCTCAAAGCTAGACAGGCAGCCCTCCCATGTCCACGGTTCCTGCACACACACCGTCTTATGACAGACACCAGGGGTGGCTGAGCACCCCTCCTGGAAGGTGGGAGCTATAAACTCAACCCCAGGAGGGTGGGAGAGTGAACTTGGGGAGCTGGTAAAGAGAAACGTGGGTGCAGTTCTGCACGTGCACCCCTAGAGCCCAGCCTGAACCCACCATGTCCACCTGCCACTAGGAGCGACAGCTGGGAGATGCTCCTCCTAGGTCTTTCCTTGCTCCCAGGGAAGCAGGTGGGAGCTCCAGGATCTCCCTAACCATCCACACAGCCAGTATCTAGAGCCAGGGAACCGTCTTCCTTCAGCCAAGGGTCCCCCAGGACATGGCGGAGTTCCAGGCCCACAGTAAACACTCCATGTGTGAAACACTAAGGGCCTGAATCCCATGGCTCCAGGCACCTGAAGCCTGGACCACTTCACAAAGTGCCTCCCAGGCCCGCCTTCCTCTTTCTTCTCAAGGCCAACGTCCATGAACTCTTGATTTTTTTAAAAGCTCACAAAGATAGGGTGCTGAAATGGAAGACCTTGTGTACTCATGAATCTTCAGAGCTTCCTAAGGGACATATTTTCTTCTTAGGAATGGAGGAAAATTTTCCCATTTTTGAGCCATACTTTTATGACAATTCTACAAAATTGCATGTAACTTTATATTTTAAAAAGATACAGTTTTGTAAATATTTGTATGTACATATATTACAAATATTCTGCTTGTTTGATTTTGAATTATAGATGTCAAATATTCTGTTTTGGGGGGGGTTATGTTTTATTATACTTTGTTAAAAAGGAAAAATTGTACATTTTTAGAATGCTTATATGAATAAATTTAATGTACTGGAAATAAAAATTAAAAAAGGGCAAAGAAGCTCACAGTGTCTCTTGACTAAGAGGATCACCCAAGGAGAGCGGCATTCAACAGGAGCAGAACAGAAGAAAAGGCAAGGCGGGAGGGGGAGGGGAGACAGAGAGGAGGGAGCNGGGGGGGGGGGAAGAAGGAAAAAGACAGGAGAGGGAAGGGGAGAGGATCAGAACACGAGGCACTCAGGTCATGAGCAGCAAAGTCTTCCCAAAGCCTCCTGGACTTGAGATTTAAAGTCTTCCCAAAGCCTCCTGGACTTGAGATTTGACTTAAAATGCAAAATTTAAATCAATCTGAAACTTCCTGGTTTTGAATAATCTGTACGTTTGACAAAATGTTTACACAATTCTTCCTGTTTGCCAGACACCTTGAAATTTCTGTTTTGAGCAACATGAGATCTCTTGGAGGCAACGCAGTCCAGGAGGACGGGTGTAGGGCCAGGGAGGGCCAATTGAACTTGGGTCCCACTCCTTACTAATCGAGTGGGCTTGGGCAAACCATTTGTTCTAACCAAGTCTCATTTTCTCCATTTAAAAGCCAGGGATGAGAATCCCTACGCCTCGGAGGATCTCTGGGTGATACACACTGGAGTCTCCTGGGCACACAATAAAGGCGGCTATTAAAATTGTTATTAACATCATCATTCCTCCTCTAGACCTGCAGGGCCCAGAACAATTAGGGAATTTAGGGTACTTTTTAACAAGGCTCAATTAGTGTGATTTTCATGCCAAACTGTATAGGCCTTAAAGAAGTACTGATTTTTTTTTTTTTTTTTTTTGCACCTCCAAAACCTAACGCCTCCTATATCTATTCCAAGAGAAAATTAACAACTGAAGTTGCTTTCTTAATTGCAAAAGCAAACAGATCCTCAGCCAGGAGGCCAAACGGCAGAGCCCCGGACTGGCATTTGTATCTGGGAGTTACCCCAGCCTCTTGGGGAAAAGTCCAGAGGAAAGGGCATCTGGAGAGCTGGGGGCACCTGACTGACGGCAGGGCTGACGAGCCCAGGGAAACTGCTTCTTTTTCAAGAAATGATGCCGCAGGCCTCCGTCATTTATCCACCATCATCTGGGCTTCCCTGGTGGCTCAGAGGGTAAAGAATCTGCCTGCCATGCAAGAGACCTGGGTTCAATCCCTGGGTCCAGAAGATCCCCTGGAAAAGGAAATGGCAACCCACTCCAGTATTCTTGCCTGGAGAATCCCACAGACAGAGGAGCCTGGCGGGCTACAGCCCATGGGGTCACAAAGAGTCAGACACCACTGAGCAACTAACACTTTCATCTGAGGGAGGGTGAGTTTCATACAATGAGGGAAGAAGGCAATCCCTCCCCAATCAGGACTTGGTGTTCAACATGCTGGAACTGCAGATCCACGTGGAGAAAGGCTATTTTAACCAAGCATAGGAGAAACAAGGCAGTCCATCTCTTCCTTGTCACACTAGAATGTTTTGGAAGCAGTAAGTAAGTTAGTAAAGTCACTCAATCGTGTCCAACTCTTTGCAACCCCAGGGACTGTAGCCCACCAGGCTCATCTGTCCATGGGATTTTCCAGGCAAGAATACTGGAGGGGGTTGCCATTCCCTTCTCCAGAGGATCTTCCCCACCCAGGGATCGAACCCAGGTCTCCAGCATTGCAGGCAGATGCTTTACCATCTGAGCCGCCAGGGAAGCCCTTTGGAAGCAAATGCCCCCCCAAATCAGCAATTTTGAAGGTGATCTCTAAAAAGTAACACTTCTTAAAGCCCTATTCTGACTTCAAGTCTTTCCAAACTATTTATAGACATGGGCTTCAATCCTCTCAATGGAAACAGTGACAGATTTTATTTTCTTGGGCTCTAAAATCACTGTGGGTGGTGACTGCAGCCATGAAATTAGAAGATGCTTGCTCCTTGGAAGAAAAGCTATGACAAGCTAGAAAAGCGTATTAAAAAGCAGAGATGTCACTCTGCAGACAAAAGTCCGTCTAGTCAAAGCTATGGTTTTTCCAGAAGTCATGTACGGATGTACATGTTGGAACATAAAGAAGGCTGAACACCGAAAAACTGATGCTTTCAAACTGTGGTGCTAGAGAAGACTCTTGAGAGTCCCTTGGACTGCAAGATCAAATCAGTCAATGCTAAAGGTAATCCATTCATTGGAAGGACCGATGGTGAAGCTGAAGCTTCAATACTTTGGCCACCTGATACTAAAGGCCAACTCATTAGAAAAGACCTTGATGCTGGGAAAGATTGAGGGCAAGAGAAGAGAGTGACAGAAGATGAGATGCTTAGATGGCATCACCAACTCAATGGACATGAGTTTGAGCAAACTCCAAGAGATGGTGAAGGACAGGGAAGCCTGGCATGCTGCAGTCCATGGCGTCACAAAGAGTCGGACACGACTGAGCAACTGAACAACAGATCCTCTCAAACTCTTGTAAGATGTCCTATTTCTACTCCCATTTCACAGATGAAGAAACCAAGGCTCAGGGCAACTAATAATCAACCTGCCCAAAGACCCAAACACGATTAGGTGAATAAAGATCACTCACGTTCTTGTAAACTGGATCCAGTTAACGATCCCAACTCCTCTCCAAGCCCTCAAGATGGAAACCAGACCCCCCCAACTCCACCCTTTTCCTGAACATCACTCAGACCCCAACACAGCTTTCTCCTTTGAAATCCTTTTTGCCCAGGTCTCCTAGCCTCCACCCAGGTTCCTGCAGCAGTCTCCAGCTGGGTCTCTCCTTCCTGGGATGTCTAGCCCCTCTGATCTCTCCTGTATCCTGGAAAGACAAACCCAGATAAAATGCCACTGTCCGAGCTCATTCTGCCGGAATGTTGCCCAAGTGCAGATTCCAGTCATGGTGCTCTCAGTAGTGTGTGACATGGGCAGAGCACCTGACCTCCCAGGGCAGCTCTTTGCTCGTTTACAACAGAAGGTTAATTGAGCCTGCCCCTCCGTGTCGGGTGAGAATGAATGAGATGTTATACAGGACACACAGGACGGTGCCAGACATGAGGAAACACTCGATAATCTGTTACGTCTTCCCTCCTTTCCTCCTTCGCCTTCCTCCCCTCTTCCCTCCTCCTCTCCACTGTCTAATAGATGCCGGCCAGCGGAGCCAATCACTCCCCTTAAATGCTGTCCTTCAACATCCCACATCACCTTCCTGTCCACCCCACTGCCACCTCACTCCCTCCGAAGTCAGGTCAGTAAGTTTTCCCAAGCTCTGGACCCTTTTCTATGACTCTCTGCTCAGTGTTTCTTTTTGCCTTTTCTGAAGTCCGCTGACCATACTATCCTCGGCTCTGCCTGGTGTTACACCAAACTGTTCCTTCATTATTTCCTATTGGTTCCATTCCTTTCAGGGAAAACCATGCCAGACTCCGTGGAACCAATGATTAACGACAGTGCCTGGGACAGGTTCTTCCCACCCACCACTGACAGCATCCACTGCACACGGCCAGGCTATGGAAGCCATTCCAGGAAAACTCACGTTAAGGAGCCAATGATCACTGTACTTAGAAGTTCTAGGAAGCTCCTTATCACAAGGAGTTCATTGAAATACAGCAGAACCAGTCTCACCCCTGGAAAGGGTCATCAGCAAGCCCAGCCTCATTGCCCCTAGTTCTCTCCCCAGGCCATCTGTCCTAGGGCTTCTTTCTCCTCCCACCCAAAAGGACAAGTGCTGGGTGATCTGATTTGTTTGGGACTGTTGCCGGGAGCCGGGGTGAGGAATTCCACCCGTGACAAGGTCATGTGGGAGGAAGCCTGACAAACGCAAGGACGTGACGGCTTCAGGTTTTCCCCCTGGAATTTCCTGAGCATCCAAACCCCCAAAATAAGAATCTGCCAGCTTTTGTTCTCTGCTTCTCTACTCTTTTAATACACTCCGGAAAAAGTCATCTCTAAGCTTTGGTCTTCTGCATTTGAAAGGGATGTTTCAGTTAAACCTCCTCTAGTAGTTCTCTAGCTTGCCTAACAAGTTTCCCGGACCCCTTACAGCTTGTGAATTGCTTGCAGCCCCCAACCGAGAGAGACACAAAGCTTGAAAGCATCTTAAAGACACAGAACTTTTTCTAAAGAGTTAAAAACCATATTGGTGACGGGTTTTCACTGTTGATTCAATGATTGCCGCCAGGCCTCCATATTCTTTATCTTTTAGGCACCTGGGAAGATGTTAATCAATGTAAACGGGGTATGGGAAAAGATATA
>SJYQ01008005.1:87957-120959 GCA_006410935.1 Redunca redunca
GCTATGTAAGAATGTAACTTTATTTAGTGCTTTCTGAGAGCGGCGCCAAACTTTGGAAAGATCAACACAAATAAGTCTTCTGGTTGACAAACCCTTATCAGAAAAAAGGTTGTAAAATGTTAATTGGCCCTTCTGGCAGAAGATGATGTAAATTACCTAAGACTTGTGTTTGCAGTCAGGTATGCAGAGAGAAAAGCCTGCTTTTGATAAGAGTCTAAACTGCTAATGCTGCATAACTTTGTGTTACCCATTGATCTCCATGTATTATCAAACATATAAATAGCCCCTTGAACAATAAACGGAGGGGACCAGCTTTCCAGACTAGTGTCTCAGCCTAGTTTCTTGGGAATCTGGTTCTCCCCATGTCTCTTTCTCTCACCCCTTTCTCTTCTCCTTCTTCCTCCTCTTTACTCTAACTTCAGGCTGAATTCCCATCTGGAATGGAGTGGCTCTCCAAGTCTACTTACCTGCCCCGGCCCCAAGATCCGTGAGAGAGAGTGCCCAAGGAGGGGCACTCTCCGCTATTCAAGCGGGCGCCGGCGGCCCCACGTAGATGGTGCAAGCTCCTTGTCTGGAGCTTTATTGGCTTTCTCCATAAACCAAGTTATTCAGCCTCTTTTCTCCACTTAATTTTCCTACTATACTATTTCTTCTAATCTCCTTTATATTTCTGTATAAGTTTTTCCTCGCCTATTCCGTCTCTCCTTCGAATCACCCTGGTTCCACCGGGGCTGGACCCCGGCAGACTGTGATGATTTTAAAGTTGGAAATCCCTCATCAGCCCCCTCACTAAGTCTCAGGAGTGCTAGGATGGCTGGTCACCCCATTGTCCACTCAGATGACAGCTTTATTTTTTGAGAGGGTCAAAAAAAAAAGCATTAATAACAACTTCCGAGTAACCTAGAAGAAGGAAAAGGAAGAGAAGGGGATGACAGAGGATGAGATGGTTGGATGGTATCATTGACTCGATGGACATGAGTTTGAGCAAGTTCTGAGAGTTGGTGATGGACAGGGAAGCCTAGCGTGCTGCAGTCCATGGGGTCGCAAAGAGCTGGACACAACTGAACTGAGTAACCTAGAAGTGGGACTTTGCTCTTCCCGAACCAGAAAAACTTCTGCACAGATGAACGTAACCCACTGATCAGATTAGGTAGCTGATCCTTGAAAGCTGAGGATCCAAGACTATAGGTCCCTGGAAGGGAGAATAGATGAACAGAGGTTGAAGTCCATGACGGGTGGGGAAAGGAGATGGGAATTTAAGACAATCTTGGCAAACTCCACAGTAGCTCAGGGTCAGCTATTAAAGAAACAGCCTTCCTCCTCCCAGCTGTCAGACGACCTTCAGGAAAGAGAAGGGTGAAGTCGCTCAGTCATGTCCAACTCTTTGCAACCCCATGGACTGTAGCCTACCAGCCTTCTCCGTCCATGGGATTCTCCAGGCAAGAATACTGGAGTGGGTTACCATTTCCCTCTCCAGAGGATCTTCCCGACCCAGGGATCGAACCCAGGTCTCCCGCATTGGAGGCAGACGCTTTAACCTCTGAGCCACCAGGGAAGCCCAGTGCAGTGCAGGTAACAAATATTCCCCAGAACTGCCCATCTCTGAATGTGATCAGTGCAGAAGCACTAGCTAGAAAAAGAAATATGCACTCCCATGTTCATAACCAAGATATGGAGACAACCAAGTGTCCATTGGTAGATGAATGGATAAAGTAATCTGATATGTATATATTGTGCTCAGCTGTGTCCAACTCTTTGCAACCCCATGGACTCCAGATACATTCCCTTCTCCAGCTACATTTATCTTCAGGTGTGTGTATATATATATATATCTTTAGGTATGTATATCTAGAGAAGGAAATGGCAGCCCACTCCAGTATTCCTGCCTGGAAAATCCCACGGACAGAGGAGCCTGGACAGCTACATACAATCCATGGGGTCACAAGAGTCGGACACGACTGAATGACTATACTACCACTACTATCTCTCTCTATATATATACACACACAATTGAATATTATTAATCTGTAAAAAAGATTGAAATCTTGCCATTAGTGACAATGGAGATACTTGCCACTACAGACAAAGGAGAGACCTTGAGGGCTTTTGAGGACACGAGAAGACAAACACCATAAGATCTCATTTCTACATGGGATCTTAAAAAGAAAAACTTCATAGATTAGTGGTTGCCAGAGATGGGGAGGGAGGGAGGTGAAATGGGTGAAGGAGGTCGAAAGGTACAAACTTCCATGTATTAAATAAGTCATGGGAAGGTAATGAACAGCATGGCAATTATGGCTAATGATTCTCTATTGAATATTTGAAAGTTGTTAAGAGAGTAGATCTTAAAAGTTCTCACCACAAGAAAGAAAAAAAATGTTTAACTCTGTATGATGATTTATGTTAACTACTCTTATCAGGGTGATCACTTAAAACATACACAGATAGCATATCATGATGTTGTACACCTGAAGTTGTTTAATATTTGTCAATTATATCTCAATTTTTAAAATTTTAAGAAATAAAACTAAAAAGTAATTAAATCATGGGACTTCCCCAGTGGTCCAGTGGTTAAGAATCCGCCTTGCAATGCAGGGGACGTGTGTTCAATTCCTGGTCTGGAACTATGACCCCACATTCCACAGAACAACTAAGCCTGCATGCCACAACTAGACAGTCTGTGCACCACAAGGAAAGATCCCGCATGCCGCAACTACGTCTTGACACAGTCAAATAAATACATACATTTAAAAAAATAAAATAAAATAAAAATTAAAAAGTAATTAAATCAACAGATCATTGAAAAGACTGCCCTCCATCATGGACACCCTGGATACTGAGTTAAGCCTACATTAAACCACAGCCCCTGGAAGAGTCATTTGTTCAGCATTTCAGTCAGGATCTTCCAGACTCTCAGGTTTAGCCTCTGAAGTTCCAGGTAATTGAGGAAATAGTAAATTGAAATGAAATCAGAACACTCCCACATAAGGATGCTAAGACTCACCTTTCCACAGCATGACATATTACTATGCGTGAACCTCCTATTTCCTTCTAACGGCGCTTGGTTCAGTAAACTGAGGGGAACTTGCCTGGCAGTCCATTGGTTAAGACTCAGTGCTTCAGCTTCAGGGGGCACAGTTTCAACCCCTGGTTGAGAGAGGAAGACCCTGCATGCCACTCGATGGGGCCAAAAAATAATAAAAAATTATTTTTAAAAAAATGTGCCAGCAGGTCTTGGGCCTAGTGAAGTAATTTAAAAAAAGAAGAAGAGAACTGAGGGGCCTCTGAGATACTGGACACTAGCAAAAGGTGCTATTCCTTCCTCTTCAATTACAGGATGAAAACCGTGAATTATTTCCAATATTCTTGCTTAATTGAGGACTTTTTCCTTTTTTCTTATAAGATGACCTACCTTATTTGAGAATCATCAGTAAAGAGTTGAGATTTAAAAAAAAAAAAAAAACTGTAGTGCAGATATATTATATTGGCATAATGTTTTCTTAAGGTTAACAATCATAACCACCAGGTGCACAAAGAGAGGGAAGTGGGTGGAGTATCACTGAGATCTAAGAAATATAATACTGAAAACCATTTTAAACAGGCAGTGAAAGTCAGGTGACAAACCCACCCCAGAATAGCCCATCTCTGGATGTGACAGACACTCCAGACTAAAGGCACCACCCAGAGGAGCCAGAAACCATCACCCGCTCATTCTTAAATCCTTAAATTAAGCTCAGCAAAGGCCACGATTTCTCTTTGACCCTCCATATGACCTTTTGGGTCAAAAAGAACAGCAAAAACTTCTGTCCCAAACAGGAAAGTCTTCTAGGTACCCTTCCACCACTCAGGTCAGCAGCTGGAAGAAACCCTGGCAAACCTGAGTGTCCATCTCCCCTGGGGAATTTGGGGCTGAAGTGTTCATCACTCTGTCATGTCCAACTCTTTGTGACCCCCTGATCTGGGGAATTCTCCAGGCAAGATACTGGAGTGGGTTGGCATTCCCTTCTCCAGGGAATCTTTCCGACCTAGGGATCAAACCTGGGTCTCTTGCATTGCAGGCAGATTCTTTACCATCTGAGTTACCAGGGAAGTCCCTGGGCCTGAAAAGATCAGCATAATTAGTAAGTGGCAGCTTGGAACTCAGCTCCCATCTCTCATTGTAAAAAAGAAGACATGTAAGTAGAGGCATCTTCTCAAAATAGTTCATCCAAGGCCCTAAGAGACTCAGATTCCCAATCTGTCTTTTGCCAATGTCATTACCAAATAGTTGTGTTATGAAATGATGATGTTGATGGTGATGACAGTGGCCTGATAAGCGGTGGTGATGGTAATGGTGATGACGATAGCAACTAACACAGAGCCTTTACTCTTTGCAAGTCCTAGTTCTAAACACTCTACTGATATTAACTCAATACATCCTCACAGCAACTCTATTAGATACATACCCCACTACTATCTCCATTTGCTGTTGTGAAAATTGAGATACAGAAAGGTTAGCGTAACCTGTCCAAGGTCACACAGCAGGCCTTGAACCCAAGAGTCATCTAGAGTCCATCCTCTTCATCCCATTCTGGACACTGGCTCATGTCCAAATGGAGAGGCTCTATCTCCCTGGGTCGGCAAGATCCCCTGGAGAAGGAAATGACAACCGACTCCAGTATTCCTGCTTGGAGAATCCCATGGACAGAGGAGACTAGTGGGCTACAGTCCATGGGGTCATAAAGAGTCAGACACAACTGAGCAACTAACACTTTCACTTTCTTTCCAGCTTTTTTTCGTTCCAGCTCCAGCAAGATCCCTCCTCAGGATTAAAGCTTCTAGGGCCCTGGCTGAGTTACCTGCTTGTTTATCTTACCCCACCTCCTTTCAGTAAGGTAATCTGCAGGAGCCCATTATAAAACACACAGCAGAGGGCTCCCCTGGCGGCTCCTGTGCCTGCCTGCCAATGCAGGAATTGGATTCCTGGTCCGGAAGATCCCACATGCCTCAGGGCAACTAAACCCATGCCCAGCTGCTGAGCCTGAGCTCTAGAAACTGGGGGAGGACCCCAACAATTGAGCCCAGGGGCCCGTGCTCCACAAGAGAAGTCACCGCAATGAGAAACCCAGGGACCACAACCAGAGGAAAAGCCTGCGTGACGACAAAGACCCAGCACAGCCAAAGATTAAACAAATACGTAAAATCTTAAAAACACACAGCAGAAGCAAGTGGAAAGTGCAGAAGGCAAACAGTGTTGGGACACTGGATAGTCCTGGGGGGACAACTTTGGTGGCCAAGTGGGCTGGGGTGTTGGAGAAACCTCTGGCTGTGTGCTACAACCCTCCCCAGGAAACTTCTGCAAGAAGTCAGCGTGACAATGGGTTTGATACTGCACGCCCCAGCCCACACGTGGAGCGCAAACTGTCTTTCTGCCTGATGAGCGACAGAGGTCTGCCTCCTTGGACACACACAGCCGTGCAGGGCTGGCATCGACCTGCAAACACTGAGGAGTCAAGTCCTGCAAAGCTGTGCTGCAAATCCCTTCCAGCAGGGCAGGCAGAACCAAGGTGTGTTGAATCGACTCTAATCCAGCTCATCACGGTCCCTGCAGCATGTTTCATGTCAGGTGGCCAAAAGAGTTTGGGTCTGGAATTTTTAAGGCAAGTAAAACCAAATGCCTATTCTTGGCCATAAATAGCTTTCTGTAAGCCCACCAGTCCATCCTAAAGGAGATCAATCCTGGGTGTTCATTGGAAGGACTGATGCTGAAGCTGAAACTCCAATACTTTGGCCGCCTGATGCATAGAACTGAGTCACTGGAAAAGAGCCTGATGCTGGGAAACATTGAGAGCAGGAGGAGGAGACAACAGAGGATGAGATGGTTGGATGGCATCACCGACTCAATGGACATGAGTCTGAGTAAACTCTGGGAGTTAGTGATGGACGGGGAGGCCTTTTGTGCTGCACTCCATGGGGTCACAAAGAGTTGGACACGACTGAATGACTGAACTGAAACACAACAGAAAGTGTTGAACACAAAGCATGACACTGCCTACTGTAGAAAAATGATTTTTTAGACTTGTCTTTCTCATGTCAGAGTCCAAGAAGGCACTGGTTAAGGAGGACCAATGGGCAATCGCAGAAAAAGGCAGGAAAATAACCACCAATTCACTTTCCAAGTAAGTCTTTTGCTGTTGTTGCTGTTACTGTTGTTTAGTCACAAAGTTTGTGTCCAACTCTTTTGCAGCCCCATGGACTGCAGTCTGCTAGGCTCCTCAATCCACGGGATTTCCCAGGCAAGAATACTAGAGTGGGTTGTCATTTCCTTCTCCAGGGGATCCTCCCAGTTCAGGGACTGAGCCTGTGTCTCCTGCATTGGCAGGTAGATTCTTTACCACTGAGCCACAAGGGAAACCCAAGTAGGTCTATGCCTGACCACAAGTCATCCCAGCCACGGCCTGTGGTGACAATGGTGGAATATGAAAGAACAAATTTGAAGACTATCTGCTGCTCCAGTAAGCTGGATAATGACCCCTCAAAGATGTCCACATCCTAACACTCAGAACCAGTTAATGGCAACAAGGTTATGAATTTGAGATGGGGAGGTTTCCCTGAGCTGTCAGGTAAGTGGGCCCACTCTGATTACATCCATCCTTAAAAGCGAGAACCTTTTCCAGCTACGGTCAGCAAAGATTTGACTAGCGAACAGTGGTCAGAGAGATAAATCTCGCTGGCTGTGAAGACGGAGGAAGGGGGCCCTGAGCTGAGGAAGGCAGAAGACCTACAGAAACTGGAAAAAGCACAGATGTGGATTCTCCCCTGAGCCTCCAGAAAGGAGGTCCAGAAGGCACCACCAGTGCCTAGTTTTAGCCCAGGGAGATGTGTGTCAAACTTTTGACCAATGGAACTGTCAGATAATACATCTGAGTTGGTTAAAGCCACCAAGGGTGTGGTCATTTGTTACAGCAGAAAGAGGAAACTAACACAACTGATGATGATTCCGTACGGGAATCCTGAACATTTTCCTAAGACGAGTCAGTGGATCAACCACACGCCAGTCACGCAGAAGGACCCTGAAGCAGGCAGCATGTGGCCTATTTCTGGAAACTTCCCGCATGAGCTTCTCCTCACTGCCAAGGATTTGCAACGTTGACAAACAGCCAAGCTAAGACCATAGCCCTCTGTGTGGGCTTGCGGGTACAATGACCCCTTTGACCTGAAATATCAGGAGGCTTGCTCATTCCTTCACACCAGCCTTTAGGGCCACATGGTCTAGCAGACCAGCTCCTCAAACAGCTTTCTACTTGACTCTGCAGGCGATATACTTTGCTCTAATTTCTCAATCTGCTAAAAGCGATCTGAGGATCCATCTGGCCAAAAGCTAAGAAGGCACAGTCCCAGATCATCCTCTCAAGAGGATGAGGAAGTCCGCTGTGATATTCTGATCTTTTTATTCTTGTTTCCTCCCAGTGGTTTTTCTAGAATCTGCCTTCTCAAAAAAAGCTTTATGGCTTCAAGCCATGGAACGTGTTCAATAGAGTTGGCGCCCCCTCGTGGTCCTGAGTTGCACTTTCTGGCTCATCACTTTCCCTTTAGACATACCCATACAGTCCATCCTATAGGAAATCAGTCCTGAAGATTCATTGGAAGGACTGATGCTGAAGCTGAAACTCCAATCCTTTGGCCACCTGATGCGAAGAACCGACTCATTGGAAAAGACCCTGATGCTGGGAAAGAGTGAAGGCAGGAGAAGAAGGGGATGACTGATATGAACTGATCTGACTGAAACAGTTGTGGCCCGAACAGTGGAGGTTTTACTGATGCATCTCAAGTTGAGATCAGCAGCTGATGTGCACACACTTTGCTCGTGATGGGGAAATAGCAACTGAAGATTTGTAAACTACTTAGGAGAGAGGAAGTGTGAAGAATGGAAGAGTAGGGTCACCCCACGTGCTAGGCAGAACCAAGCATGAAAAAGAAATTCTGATTTTCTCTAAAAGTATTCAGATTCGATTTGTTCAGAAGTCTCTCACTCTTTTGCATAATTATTTAGAAACAAGGGCTTCCTCAGTGGCTCAGTGGTAAAGAATCCGCCTGCCAATGTAGGAGACATGAGTTCAATCCCTGGGTCAAAGATCCCGGGAGGAGGAAATGGCCACCCAACCCAGTATTCTTGCCTGGGAAATGCCATGTACAGAGGAGTCTGGTAGGCTACATATAGATAGTTGTATGGGGTCACAAAGAGTCAGAACTTGGCCACCACACAACAACAACTTAGAAACAGGCAACCTCCTGAAAACTTAATAAAAAAAAAAAATTCCCTCTTTATTTTTCTTTGTAATGTCTGTAAGTTTTAAAGACACCAAAGGTCTGAAACTATCTATTTACAAAGATGAAAGTCAAAACACATTAGTTTTGATGACCAACTTATGAAAGTTGTTTGGATCGGAGTCAGGACGGGAGGGGACTGGAAATTTCGTATTTTTTGTTCTAACTGAAACTAGTCAGTTAATCAGAAACATCTTAAACGTTACTGAGAGAATTCTTGTGACCAATGCTTTTAAGATTTTAGAACGTATTCCCTTTAATGCTTAAAGATGGCAGAAATCAGAGGCTTTATGCTTAATTTTTTCAGGTAGAAAGGAGGAATCACCTATATGGTATGATATGTGAGTTCTGGAAGAATCCACTTGTCTAAAACTGCCCACACCAGCCCTCCATGAAAGCCTGAATCTCCAAGAACTGTCTAGAAAAACCCAATGTCTGTTAAGAAGTGGCAGTGGTTAGTCTTATCTTCCCCAGCACTAACACAGGAAAAGACACCAGTCCCAGAAACCTCTAACCTTTCCACAAGCTGACACTGTTTGTCTATTTGCATGAAAGGGTCCATTTTGCGGACATTTTCTACATCTTCTTACAGGTGTTTCATGAAGTGGCAAAGACATTAAATTCATTTTGTAAAAGTATGCTTATCAGATCGCATTCTACAAGATTCAAGGCACTTTTGAGAAGCCACATTAATTACTACTGCTGGTCACTATAGTGATTAAAGATATTCAAAATATAAAACTAAATCCCAAAGACATTTAATAGCCAAAGAAATCTTGAGAAAGACCAACATTGGAAGTTCACGCTTCCTGACTTCAAACTACATTACAAAGATATAGTAATCAAATAGTATGGTATTGGCATAAAAATGGACACATAGATCAATGGAACCAAATAGAGAGCCCAGAAACAAACCGAGGCATGTATTTATAGCCACTTAACTCACAACAGAAGAGCCAAGAATATACAATGGGGGAAAGGACAGTCTCTTCAATAAATGATGTTTCTTAAACTGGACAGCAACATACAAAATGATGAAAACAAAAAGACCACTATTCAGTTCACTTCAGTTCAGTTGCTCAGTTGTGTCTGACTCTTTGCGACCCCATGAACCACAGCACACCAGGCCTCCCTGTCCATCAAGTCGGTGATGCCATCCAGCCATCTCATCCTCTGTCATCCCCTTTTCCTCCTGCCCCCAATCCCTCCCAGCATCAGAGTCTTTTCCAATGAGTCAACTCTTCGCATGAGGTAGACAAAGTACTGGAGCTTCAGCTTTAGCAGCATTCCTTCCAAAGAAATCCCAGGGTTGATCTCCTTTGCAGTGGACTGGTTGGCTCTCCTTGCAGTCCAAGGGACTCTCAAGCATCTTCTCTAACACCACAGTTCAAAAGCATCAATTCTTCGGCGCTCAGCCTTCTTCACAGTCCAACTCTCACATCCATACATGACCACAGGAAAAACCATAGCCTTGACTAGATGGACCTTTGTNCCAGCTTGTGCTTCTTCCAGTCCAGCGTTTCTCATGATGTACTCTGCACAGAAGTTAAATAAGCAGGGTGACAATATACAGCCTTGACGTACTCCTTTTCCCTATTTTTTTTCCTATTTTTTTTTTGCAGTAGTTTACATTATACAAAAAAATTATTCAAAATGGATTAAAGACTTGAATGCAAGACCTGAAACCACAAAACTCCTAGAAGAAAACATATGCAGTAAGCTCCTTGACATCAGTCTTGGTGACAACTTTTTTCTACTTGACACCGAAAGGCAACAAAGTCAAAAATAAACAAGTAGGATTACATCAAACTGAATAGCTTCTGACCAGCAAAGGAAACCATCACCAAAATAAATAGTTTACTGAATGGCAGAAAATATTTTCTAATCATATACTGATAAGGGACTAATATCCAAAATGCATTAAAAAACATGTACAAACTAACAGCAAAAACTCAACAATCTGATTTTTAAATGAGCAGAGGTTCTGAACAGACATTTTCCAAAGAAGGCATATGGATGGTCAACAGGCACATGAAAAGATGCTCAACATCCCTCATCAGAGACACACGAGATCAAAACCACCCTGAGATATCACCTCACACTTGTTTTAGAATACCTATTACCAAAAAGGGGTTCCCAGGTGGCACAGAGGTCAAGGACCCACCTGTCAATGCAGGAGACACGAGAGACACAGCTTTGATCCCTGGGTGGGGAAGATCCCCTGGAGCAGGAAATAGCAACCCACTCCAGTATTCTTGCCTGGAAAAGTCCATGAACAGAGGAGCCTGGCAGGCCACAGTACAAGGCGTTGCCAAGAGTCAGACACCACTGAGCGACTGAGCCCATACGTCACATTATCAAAAAGATAAAAATATAACAAGTGTTGTAGAGGATGTGGAGAAAAGGGAACCCTAGTGCACTGTCGGTGAGAATGTAACATGGAGCAGCCTTGTGGAAAACAGTACTAAAGTTTCTCAAAAAATTAAAAATAGAACTACCATTAGATCCAGCAATTTCATTCCTGGGTATTTATCCAAAGAAAATGAAAAAACTCTCTGCTGCTCACAGGGCAAAGACCAGTGGTTCCAGTTGTGCCCTTCTTCTCTTCTTTGACTTTTCTGCAGGGCAGAGAGAGTGCTAATAAGACAGGAAACTACCCAGCGGGCCCTCTGCACCTTGGTCCCTTCTCGTCCCTTCTCTGCCCTCTAGTGGAGCAACAACACAGGACCGTGAGGACAGGAACAACTAAGAAAACACCTGGTGCCAGAAACAAGTTTTTTCTTTAAAGGAATAAACACCTGCAGTTAGTTGATAGCACTTTCTAGATGACTTTGTACACTCAACCGGTGGCTCGAGTCATCTGTCCCCAGTGGAGGGGAAGCCTTTGCTCATGGTCTGTCTGTACTTTATCAGTAAAATGTGTTCATTAGGCTCCTGGATCCATGTCACCAAGGGCACTATGCCCTATTTTAAAGCATGGTCCTCACTGCATAATCTTAGAACATAGGGATGGCTTCATTCCTCTTCACACTTAGATTCTAAGAAATATATTTTAGATTCTAAGACTTGAAAACAGATCTGAACCCTAAATGTATCCCCAAGTACCAGTTCAGTTCTTGCTCAGTCATGTTCGACTCTTTGCAACCCCACGGACCGCAGCACGTCAGGTCTCCCTGTGCATCACCAACTCCCAGAGTTCACTCAAACTCATGTCCATTGAGTCAGTGATGCCATCCAACCATCTCATCCTCTGACGTCCCCTTCTCCTCCTGCCCTCAATCTTTCCCAGCATCGGTCTTTTCAAATGAGTCAGCTCTTCGCATCAGGTGGCCAAAGGATTGGAGTTTCAGCTTCAACATCAGTCCTTCCAATGAAGTGATGGGACCAGATGCCAACTTAGGACATGCAACTTAAGACTCTCATAAGCTGGTAAAATCTGAGTGGGTGAAAGATGGCCAAGGGGAGAGGTCCAGAGTGGGTGAGAGCAGCTCCGAGGGGCTATGGGGCAGTATAGATGACAGGAGGGCTGTATGTGGCCAGGTCTTCTGTTTTGTGCCTGCGTTTCCCCTTTGAGTTACTCTAAGAAATGGAATACGCTCAGTCATTCAAGAAAGTAAACTCCCAGGGTATAGCAAAATGGGCTGCATTATTAAGCTGGCTTTCCAGAACAAGATGTTCCTTTGTTGTAATAATTCCTTGTGAGAATTTTACAAGGAAATAGGCTTTTCATCTCTATGTGAAAGCTTCAGTTGTTATCAGGCCATATTATTAAATAAGGATTAAAAATAGCCCTGGAGTTGTTAAACTATAATTCATATAGGAGGATAAATAGTGAGTTTCATTCTGTTGGTCCACATACTTCTTATGAATTGATTCCACCTGCTGTGACCATAAAGACTGACATACAACCTAGCCTTTGGTCAGAATTTAAAGCTAAGAGCAACTGGGTTCAGTGATTATGCTATGTGGATCAATGGTGGTCACCCAACTACTCTACCTAATAAGACATTGATTGTTACTACAGTTGAAAAGAGAGTTGGACTATAAAGAAAGCTGAGCGCCAAAGAATTGATGCTTTTGAACTGTGGTGTTGGAGAAGACTCTTGAGAGTCTCTTGGACTGCAGGGAGATCCAATCAGTCCATCCTAAAGGAGATCAGTCCTGAATATTCATTGGAAGGACTGATGCTGAAGCTGAAACTCCAATACTTTGGCCACCTGATATAAAGAGCTGACTCACTGGAAAAGTCCCTGATGCTGTGAGGGATTGAAGGCAGGAGAAGGGGTCGACAGAGGATGAGATGGTCGGATGGCATCACCGACTCAATGAACATGAGTTTGAGTGAACTATGGGAGTTGGTGATGGACAGGGAGGCCTGCCGTGCTGCGATTCATGGGGTCACAAAGAGTCAGACACAACTCAACGAGTGAACTGAACTGAAGTTGCATATCCCAGTTACCAATTGTCCAGGAATACATCACTCCATATTTAACAGCCTCAGTTCAGTTCAGCCTGGCTTGGAGAATTTTGAGCATTATTTTACTAGCATGTGAGATGAGTGCAACTGTGCAGTAGTTTGAGCGTTCTCTGGCATTGCCTTTCTTTGGGATTGGAATGAAAACTGAGCTTTTCCAGTCCTGTGGCCACTGCTGAGTTTTCCAAATTTGCTGGCATATTGAGTGCAGGACTTTCACAGCATCATCTTTCAGGATTTGAAAGAGCTCAACTGGAATTCCATCACCTCCACTAGCTTAGTGATGCTTTCTAGGGCCCACTTGACTTCACATTCCAGGATGTCTGGCTCTAGGTCAGTGATCACACCATCATGATTATCTGGGTCGTGAAGATCTTTTTTGTACAGTTCTTCTGTGTATTCTTGCCACTTCTTCTTAATATCTTCTGCTTCTGTGAGGTCCATACCATTTCTGTCCTTTATCAAGCCCATCTTTGCATGAAATATTCCCTTGGTATCTCTAATTTTCTTGAAGAGATTTCTAGCGTCTCCAGACAGCCATTTTGCTCTTTTGCATTTCTTTTCCATGGCGATGGTCTTGATCCCTGTCTCCTGTACAATGTCACAAACCTCCACCCATAGTTCATCAGGCACTCTATCTATCAGATCTAGGCCCTTAAATCTATTTCTCACTTCCACTGTATAATCGTAAGGGATTTGATTTAGGTCATACCTGAATGGTCTAGCAGTTTTCCCTACTTTCTTCAATTTAAGTCTGAATTTGGCAATAAGGAGTTCATGATCTAAGCCACAGTCAGCTCCTGGTCTTGTTTTTGTTGACTGTATAGCGCTTCTCCATCTTTGGCTGCAAAGAATATAATCAATCTGATTTTTGTGTTGACCATCTGATGATGTCCATGTGTAGTGTTCTCTTGTGTTGTTGGAAGAGGGTGTTTGCTATGACCAGTGCATTTTCTTGGCAAAACTCGATTAGTCTTTGCCTTGCTTCATTCCGTACTCCAAGGCCAAATTTGCCTGTTACTCGAGGTGTTTCTTGACTTCCTACTTTTGCATTCCAGTCCCCTATAATGAAAAGGACATCTTTTTTGGGTGTTAGTTCAAAAAGGTCTTGTAGGTCTTCATAGAACCGTTCAACTTCAGCTTCTTCAGCGTTGCTGGTTGGGGCATAGACTTGGATAACTGTGACACTGAATGGTTTGCCTTGGAAACGAACAGAGATTATTCTGTCGTTTTTGAGATTGCATCCAAGTACTGCATTTCAGACTCTTTTGTTGACCATGATGGCTACTCCATTTCTTCTGAGGGATTCCTGCCCACAGCAGTAGATATAATGGTCATCCGAGTTAAATTCACCCATTCCAGTCCATTGTAATTCACTGATTCCTAGAATGTCAACATTCACTCTTGCCATCTCATTTGACCATTTCCAATTTGCCTTGATTCATGGACCTGACGTTCCAGGTTCCTATGCAATATTGCTCTTTACAGCATCAGACCTTGCTTCTATCACCAGTCATATCCACAACTGGTTATTGTTTTTGCTTTGGCTCCATCCCTTCATTCTTTCTGGAGTTATTTATTCACTGATCTCCAGTAGCATATTGGGCACCTACTGACCTGAGGAGTTCCTCTTTCAGTATCCTATCATTTTGCCTTTTCATACTGTTCATGGGGTTCTCAAGGCAAGAATACCAAAGTGGTTTGCCATTCCCTTCTCCAGTGGACCACATTCTGTCAGACCTCTCCACCATGACCCGCCCGTCTTGGGTGGCCCCAGAGGCATGGCTTTGTTTCATTGAGTTAGACAAGGCTGTGGTCCTAGAGTGATTAGATTGACTAGTTTTCTGTGATTATGGTTTCAGTGTGTCTGCCCTCTGATGCCCTCTTGCAACACCTACCGTCTTACTTGGGTTTATTGAGGGTTTAACAGCCTCAACTGTCTGTTTTATTATATATCATGATTTGTTGAGTCAGGGATTTTGGGAAGGCTTGCCTGAATGATGCTTCTGTTTCATGTGACATTGACAAGGTCACTCAGTGGTGTTCAGCTGGTGAACCAGGTCCATGACAGCATCACACACATGTCCGGTGTTTTGGCGGAATGGCCAGAAGGCTGTCCTCAGCTGGGACTGTCAAGTGGAGCACCTACAGGCAGCCCCCAGCGTGCTGGCCTTGGGGGTGGGGGGGTCAGTGGACAAGGTGGAAGCTGCATGGCCCTTTGACGTGAGAGCCACACAGCATCACTCCCACCATAGTTTCTTGGTTACCAAGTAGATACCAAGGTTAGGCCACATTCAGAAGGAGGAGAATCAGAGCCCACTTCCCAAGGGTCTGATGGGATGTCCAGGAGGAGGCTCAAAGAATTTGGAGCCATCTTGAATTCACCACCCTATCTGATGTCAGAGTGTGCTGAAATACTCAAACCATTTACTTATAGATTCAGGTCTTTACTGAAGTTGCTCAATCAGGCCAGACCCCTGTGACCCCATGGACTGTAGCCCACCAGGCACCCCTGTCCATGGGATTTTCCAAGCAAGAGTTCCAGAGCAGGTTGCCATTTCCTTCTCCACAGAATCTTCCAGACCCAGGGACTGAACCCGGGTCTCCAGCATTGTAGGCAGACACTTTTACCATCTGAGCCATCAGCGAAGTCCAGGGCTTTACTAACTTGAACCAATTTTTAAAAAAAAATTTTAGCAGGGCATAAAAGCAATGTTGTTGTTTCATATTATCCAGTGATGAGCAGGGCACTGTACCTGTACTACTTTTTACAGCAAGTTTCACTAGCTGGAGACAGACCAACCTTCCTTTCTCGTTGCTGCTCACAATCCAAATAACCATAATATACTGGTTAAAATGACATTAACCAAAAATCATCCTCCTCCATTTCTGACGTGTCAGTACCTCTAAGTTTTCTTTTTTTTTCCCCCATGGAAAGCAAATGGTAAAAAAAGAATGCTTTCTGCATGACGTCCAAAGGTGATACGAATTTTAGAAATACATTTTTCCATGAAAGTCCAAACACACACACACACAATAAAGGAGAGAGATTAAGATTAAGGGTTAGAAATATGTATCACAAGTGATTAATTAGCACTAAAAAGTATGCAGGAATACATTCACTGTCATTTTTTTAAACCAAGTAATTTCAAGTGGAGAATATTACAGTAAAAGCTCAATTCTTTCAATTAAAAAAATTTAAAAAGCAGTGGACAGAACATCATACGACTGACCAAACAAACTTTTTATATTGTCAAACATTCTCACAAATATGTCTACACCCACACAAAGTAACTAAATGGCAAGCAACTAGGGGAAAGAAAACAAAACTTCCAACTCTTTTTGAATAACGTGATGAAAGACAAATAAAAGCACTCTACCAGTACTTTGGTCACCTCATGCGAAGAGTTGACTCATTGGAAAAGCCTTTGATTCTGGGAGGGATTGGGGGCAGGAGGAGAAGGGGACGACCGAGGATGAGATGGCTGGATGGCATCACTGACTCGATGGACGCGAGTCTGAGTGAACTCCGGGTATTGGTGATGGACAGGGAGGCCTGGCGTGCTGCAATTCATGGGGTCGCAAAGAGTCTGACACGACTGAGCAACTGAACTGAACCGAACTGAACTTGCAGCATACAAAGGGTTCTCACAGACAAATTTTGATTAACAGAGTAGATGTCTAACACAGACAAATATGTGTACGTGTGTGTGCACGTGCATGCACTCAGTCACTTAGTGGTGTCCAACCATTTGCGACCCATGGACTACTATAGCCCACCAGGCTCCTCAGTCCATGGAATTTTCCAGGCAAGAATACTGGAGCGGGGTGCCATTTCCTACTCCAGACCTCTAAGCTTTCTTAAGCATGGAATTCTCTGCTCAGAGAGTTAAATGACAACAAAAAGCCACTGAGTGCAACCCAAACTTCATCTTGTCGGGTAATTTACGGGAAGAGAATTGAAGACATCCAGCCTGGATGAAGTTCAAATGAAAGGGACAAAGTAAAGGAGAGATAAAGGCTTTCAAAGATTCTTTGAATCCACCACATCCGAGGACCCAACACCAAAGGAATCGAAAAAACAAAGTGTTAATTGTCCTCATTTAGGGAGAAAGCCTAAAGTCTCTGGCTCTCCGATCGCACCTTCATGCTGGGTGACCTTCACAGCACATGGCAGTTAAGTTGTGCTGGGTGTCTTGGCCATGCCGTGGCCATTGTCCTAAGGGCCCCATCCGACTCCCTGGTGCGCCCCACCCAGGGTGCCTCCCTGTCCTTATTTCTCATCCCCACAGTGAACGGTGGTTGGAGGTGGACTGGGGAACTGGGGTGGGTGGCTAGCGGTGCACAGCAAGGGTCTTCCTACTGGATCGCCAAGAGCCTCACAGGCCAGAGGCACAGTCCTGCAGGTTCAAAAAAGAGAACCCAATCTCTGGCTTCCTAGAACAGCCCTAAACTTGCACACTCTAAGTGAAAAGGGGGCACTGAGGCTAGCGGCTCCTTAACCAGTACGTACTGCTTCTCCTGGATAAGAATAAATGGCTGCCTCTTAGACAGGACAAAGAAGGGACTATAAAAAGGGCCTGTGGGGACTTCCCTGATGGTCCAGCGGGTGGGGCTCCATGTTCCCAGTGCAGGGGGAGCCGAGGTTCAGCCCCTGGGTGGGGAACAAGATCCCACATGCCCGCCGCACCTAAGAAGTTCACATGCCATGGGTGGTGGGGCGGGTTGGGGCGGGGAGGGGGCTCTCTTGGGCCATGGCTAAGGCCCAGTGCAGCCAAAATAAGTAGATAAATAAAATAAGGCATATGGAGTGGCCCACCCAATTTTTTCCACATGATGTAATAGCCATGTTTGTCATTCATCCATCCACTGAGCACAACTGGTGCCTGAGACAGTCAAGAAACCTCCCGCAATGCAGGAGACCCAGGTTCGATCGCTGGGTCGGGAAGATCCCCTGGAGAAGGGCATGGCAACCCACTCCAGCGATTCTTGCCTGGACAATCCCATGGACAGAGGAGCCTGGCGCTACACTCCACGGGGTCGAAATGAGTCGGACACAACTGAGCGACTTTCACTTACTTTTCAACATGAGGGAGGAGCCCTCACTGTTTGAGATCTAGAGACCACACGCCTCCTTTCTGTTGGTCGTCACCCAGACTACCATCCTGCTCGTCCCACCTGTCCCAGCCAACTCCGGCCCCAGTGCTCTCCTTCCTCATAAAACATCGAAGTTATTTCCTCCCAGATCACCCTCTAAGGCTGAAGGCTCCAAAAAAGCAGGTTCTGTGTTTATCAACACTGGCCTCAAACAGTGTCACATGGTGTGTACTCCTTACTCAATTTTAACAGGCTTCTTGTTGTTGATCAGTCACTAAGTCATGTCCAGCTCTTTATGACCCCATGAACTGCAGCACGCCAGGCTTCCCTGTCCTTCACCATATCCCGGAGTGCTCAAAGTCATGTCCATTGAGTCCGTGATGCCATCCAACCATCTCGTACTCTGCAGCCCTCCTCTCCTTTTGCTTTCAATCTTTCCCAGCATCAGGGTCTTTTCTAGTGAGTTGGCTCTTTACTTGGGTCCACAATACCACTTGGTAGTTAGAAAGACTGAAAAGCAGCTTTTACGTTGCCTTACATCAAGACTCAGCTTTCACACAGATGACCAACTACAGAAGCAAAGAGAAAGAGTTGAAATAGAGCCCATAAAACTAGTAAAAATGGAGAATTTTTTTTTTTTTTTTTTTTCCTGGCTTTCAACTTTTTATTTCGTATTAGGGAATAGTCAATTAACATGTTGTGGTAGTTTCAGGTGAATAGTGAAGGGACTCAGCCATACATGTATGTGTATCCCCGAAAACCCCTTCAAAATATGGAGAATATTTTTAAGCTCATGATCATGCAGGCATATTTAAGATCAGACTTCCCTTGCAGACTGAGTAAGTATGTGCCCACATGGTCTGCAGTTCTCACAGAGCTGCACTTTCAGAAGCTTCAAAATTATCTTTTCAAACAATCTTTGGTATTTGTGTATTTCTATCCTCTCTCTCATCTGACATAAGCCACAGGTGGGCTTCCAAAATTCCCTGGTCCTCTGCAAATAGGATTTGTCATCCATCTCTACATTGTGGTCAATTCTTTCAACAGATGGAATCCAAAAAAGAACATCTGGCTAGGAGGCACAATCTTAGAAACAGTACTTCACCACAGAAAATTATCTTGTCATGAATTCATTTCAGGAGATGGCAAGATCAAAGGGATATACCTTTACATTTTCAGGTGGAGCAGTGTGGGTGTGAAATGATGCTGCTATCTATACATTTTAAACTTTGTTTGAACAGGAATTCTAACAATGTAGGCAAGAGTTTGATCCTGAAAGGATGTGTGCTTGATAAAATGTAACCTACTAACTAAAAAGGAAGGGAGAAAGGCAAAATTTGAAATAGCTAATCCTTCAGGACTTAAGAAGTTAGAAAATAAAAAGCAAAACAGAGAATTTAAACATTTCAGGAAATGAAGTTTCTAAGAGTGCTGTCACAGCCGATGCTTTGTTTTCCCAAGTATCCATTACAAGAAATTACTAAAGCAAAAAGAATAAATTACTCCAGTACAAACAGTCAAAACAGACAGGGGTCTAACTTCCTTAATATAAAAATCAGGAAGAACAAGACCAAAAGGCAATTTGAAAAATGAGCAAAGGACATAAACAACAAAGGATAGATAACAGAAAAATAGATACTAATAGATACTGTAGATACTAAAAATAGATACTAATAAATGTGTAAAATTAAACTCAGTCTCATGTATACTAAAAGAAATGTGCGTTAAATGAAAACGGATCTCATTTTTCACTTCTCAGATTCAAAATATTGGGGAACACACTGAGCAGGCAGAGATGGGGAAGTAGACACAGCATTCATGGAGGGTCAGGGGAGCATTGTTTGGCATAACTTCTTTGGAGAGCAAATTTAATAAGTTATCAGAATCTTAACATCATTTCCAAGAGTTTAGGTTCCATATATGATTATATATCTTTGGATAGATTTTCACACACACACACGTCTTATTATTACATTTTACTGTGTCATATGTCATTACTTTCTGATAATCAATACATTTATTTTTCACCTATACATTTTAAAAATAGGAATAAATATAAAAAATTTCCCAAATAGAATGAGACCTAATTAACTTAAAACTTTGTTTAAAAAAAAGAAGGAAAAAAAAACTCTTTACTAGGTTGTCATGAAGGCTAGGTGAATGGTTAGAGGAACACTGCAGTATTATCCTTAAAGAACAGCTCTGTGAAATTTACACTCCAGTCATGGCCTCAAAAACACACCAAGACACACTGGCCCCTGACATGTTTACAAAACCTAGACGGTCAGATGTCCACTATGGAATACAGCGTCCAGATAAAGTGCAGCCCAAATAAGGAGCTTAGGAATGGTTATTTGGCAAAGAAATCCTATTCTGAACTAATTTAAGGATTCTAAATCAAGTATCAAAGTCAAGAGATAAAATAGGATAAAGGGCTTTTGCTTGAGTTTTGCTTGAGATTCTTTTGTTTTTCAAGACAATGATGAGAA
Source organism: Redunca redunca (assembly GCA_006410935.1). Taxonomy (NCBI): domain Eukaryota; kingdom Metazoa; phylum Chordata; class Mammalia; order Artiodactyla; family Bovidae; genus Redunca; species Redunca redunca. Next base: position 108,325 of record SJYQ01008005.1, read on the forward strand.
GCATGAGAAGAAAGTGAGATGCCTTAACAATCCTATGGGACACAACCTAAGTGACCCTTAGAAGTTGCATCAGGCAGTAGTTGCTTCAAAACCAGTTTCACTGTTTGGAGGTCCATTTGTTACTTTAACAAAAGGAAAAGGACTGAGCACCCTGCCAATCATCGGAGTCAAACATTCTGGCTAAGCCACTCAGGACATGCCCCCTTGCCTCTGCCTACACACACTACTCTAAGCAGAATCTGAGAAAACAACTTGTTTTTACTTTTCATAATATTCTTCTCCCCCAGAGAATGGAAGTAATTGGGTATGTAGAGTTATTTTCCCTAAAATAAAATAAAATGGCAGGGATGGAATGGAAAAGGGGCTATCCCCATGCAAGAATCAATGAAAGTTGATCAGAACTAGCAGATGTAACAAGAATTCACACTTATACCAGGCTTCTTTCAAGTCAGGTACTGTTCTAAGTAGAATCTTATCTTGAATCCCAACAACCTCATAGAGTAAGTACTGTTGTTGTTCTGTTTTATCCATAAGCAACGAAGGCACAAAAAGGCTAAGTAACTTGCCCAGGGTTACACAGCAAGAAAGAAACAAAGCCAGGCTTTGGCCCCAGCTCACTGGCTCTAAAGTCTGTGCTACGGATCATTACAATATACCACCTCCTACAGACAGCCACCGGTTCACACACATCATCCATTTCCAGACCTGTGCTCCACACTCGAGACAGCATACAGAGGGTGGTGTGAGTGGAGCTTTGACAGGGGGTACCCAAGCCAAATCGGGGTTGGGAATGCCTCCCCAGAGGAGACGATGGCTACAAGGAACCTTGGACACAAGCAGATAACCAGGCAAGGGAGGGCGAGAGGGATGAAGGGGAAGAAACTTGATTTGGGTAGAGCACATGGAAAATTTCAAGGCAGAAAAGAATGTGGTTCTCCCAAGGACCAGTAAGTAGTTTAACTTGGCGGCACAGTGGTATCAAAAGGCAGGGGTGAGGGGGCACCCAGGCAATACCAAGGAGACAGGAATCACATCCCGGAGAGCCTCGTGATCTGGCTAAGGAGTGGGGATTTATCTGCCATAAACAACTGAGGAATTTTATACTAGGAAACAAAATGATCAGATCTTTTCTTCCTTAGCTCACTGGCTATGACGAAGGACTAGATTGGAGAAAACCAAGGATGGAAGCAGAGTCCTGTTAGGAAACTCTTTCCAAGCTGTAATGAGAGACTGGTATCCTATAGCCCAGAGACCAGAGCCAGGGGGAAATTTCTTAAACCAAGGAGCAGAGCTAGAACACAGCAGCACGGTGTTCAGGTTCCCCCTCCCCTAACCCCCCTGAAGTCTTCATGCTACAGGGACTCTCCTTGGGGTCTGTACCCTCAGATTATGTCCCAATACATGATCTGAAAAGTCTCAGCATCTTAAAAATTGCCCCAAACAACACAGTGAAGAAAAGCAAGCCTGTTCTTCCCAAACTCTCTTGCCACTCAAAGAATTCTTGAAATTCTGATCTTAATCATGTTGGGAACTTTTTTTCCTTATTTCCTTTTTTTTTTTTTCCAGTTATTAAAATTTGCTTACATTTCTCTCAAAGAGGTTGGGTCATAACTGGCCTCTATAAGCCTGGAAATACTTTGCAAGGATTATGACTTAACATACAATGCACATTCCTGACCTTATTATCTGCTGCTTTCCTGGTCTGGCCAAAGGTCTTTGGGAAGAGCTTTTTCAACAAAAAACCTGCTCCTGGACCTTGGTCCTTATTTGTGATGCCTCATAGGAATCCCTATTTAAACTCAAAACTACCTTACTTGTATCTCTACAGAATCTTTATCCTCTTTGACTCTTTGAAGTAAGGCTGAAAATATGACAAAGAGGCAGATGATGGTTATCAGCATATTGCATGCTTCTTAAAAAAAAAAGCTAAAATGTTCCATAAATATTACCATATGTAAATAAACTTCCATTTTCCTCCCAAACATACATTATTGATTCTCCCAAACTGAAAGAGGTTTTGGGAGTTGAAAATTTGGGCCAGCTCTGGGCCTCTGAGATTTGAGTCCTAGTATACAGTTTCACTTTATAACCTACCTGTTAGCAATTTTTCACTTTAAGTATTAGCGTTTCCTTTGGCAGAAATTGTTCAGAACATCAATAGGGCTTGTCGGGGTTTTGCTTTTGTTCTGTAGGTTCTTTGAAAACCTCCAGACTAGAAGGACCAGTTAGGATTTTCAGGACAAAGGCGGTGGGATGCTGGACTTACCTCCCACCATCCCCATCCCAACCTCTTTGTTTCAAAACCCTCAATTCTTCCCCGTCACATTCCTTTGGATTTCCCCGACTCGGTGGAAAAAAAAAATTCCGCCTGCCAAAGCAGGAGTGGGTTCCTTCCCTGGGTGGGGAAGATCCCCTGGAGCAGGAAATAGCAACCCACTCCAGGAGTCTTCCCTGGGACATCCCACGGACAGAGGACCCTGGAGGGCTAGAGTCCATGGGGTCGCAAAGAGTCGGACACGACTGAGCGACTTGAACAACCACGCTCCTTTAACTCTTCTCGTTGAAACGTAGGCTGTCCTGCCTGGCTCCCGTTGACAGAGGGCTCGGTGAACATCGGGCGCCGAGAGCATGACCCCTGCGCGTCCCTCTGGGATCAGATCTGAAAAGACACGACTGAGGGTGCTGGGAGGGGGCGTCCCGGGAGTTGCGGGAAGCCAGGTTTACCTTCACGAAGAGGGTGATGTCGTGGTCCTGCCCCGGGGCCCCCTCCTCGGACGCCTCGCCGCCCTCCTGGCCGCCGTTCTCGGGCACTGTCCCGCCTCCGCGTTCAGCGCTGCGCTCTTCCGCCAGGTGGTTGCTCAGGTCGGCCTGGGGCTCCCCGACCTCCGCCCGCCGGATCGCCTCTCCAGCCACGGTGCCCTCCTCCTCGCCCCCGGCCGTGGCCTCCTCGCTTGGCCCCTGGAGACCCCGCTCCGGCCTCTCCTCTTCGGCCTCCTCCGCCTTCCCCGGGGGCCCACCCTGGTCCACGTCCTCACCGGCCTCTGCCCTCGCGTCCCCTGGGGCCGCTTCTCCCGATTCCCCTCCCTCAGGGTCGCCAGTCTCCTCCGCTGAGCCCCGAGGCCCCCGCGCAAGCTCCCCGGGGGTGCACCCCACGCTCTCCGCTGCTGGGGCCTCAATCGCCTCTGCCTGGGACTGGGGGCTGCTGTGGCCTCCGTCCCGGAGCTCACCCTCGGCGCCCTGCGCTCCTGCCGTCGGCACCCCGACATCCGTGCTGGCCCCCGCTGGCCCCCCGACATCTGTGCTATCCGCCACCGATTCCTCGGCTCCCACGCTCTCCCCCACCGACCCCTCGGCGTCCACGCGGGCCCCCACCGACCCCTCGGCGTCCACGCTGTTCCCCACCGACTCCGGGGCGTCCACGCGGGCCCCCACCGACCCCTCGGCGTCCACGCTGTTCCCCACCGACTCCGGGCCGTCCACGCGCGCCCCAGACGCCCCAGGCGCGCTGCCGGCCGGCTCCCCCGGCCCGCTCCCCGCCTCTTCCTTCGCGTTCAGGGCCGCGGGGTCCCCGCTACCCCCTTGAGCCTCCCCCGGCTCCTCGCCCTGCGCACCTGGCCCGGGGCTCGCCTCCTCCTCCGGCTCCGCGCCGCTCGTCGGCCCCTCTCCCTCGCGGGCGTCCTCCCCTGCCTCGGCCTGGCCCTGCGCCCCGCTCCCGCCCCGCGTCTCGGCTCCCGAGCCCCCGCCGGAGCCCGGTTCCAGCCCGCCCGTTCGCCCTCCGGCCGGCCCCGGGCCTTCTCCCTCTGGCCCCGCGGCCGTCGCGGCTGCGCCCGCCCCTTCGCCCCCCGGCGCCTCCGCAGGGCCCTCTCTAGCCTCCTCTCGCTGAGCCTTCGGGCCGGCGGCCTCCGGCTCGCCCCGCCTCTCTGCCTGAAGCGCCGAGCCCCCGGACGGGCTCCGAGGACGCGGGGCACCCCCCTCCAGCTCCGCGACCTCGGCCATGGCTGTAGATCCCTGTCTTGGACCGGAGACCCTTCCTGGACTCTGCTGAGGAGCCGGTTGGCGCTAGGCGAAGGGCACGGCGCGGGGGACCGTTGCACCCCCTCGGAGAGGACCCCCCTGCTCCGGGCTCTGGCGGCGCCTCAGCGGTGCGCTGGGCGCGAGGGCGAAATCTTCTAGCCACAGGACGCCGCGCCCCTTCTCCCGGGCTTAAACTCTCTGGGTTCTTTCACCGCTCCTGTTTCTCCCTGGTTCCGTGTCTGCTTCCCACCTGGACCCCTAATTCCGACCTTGGTTCCCTGGAAAGGCGCCCGCGAGGGTGCAGTGCGCGGCTGGGGAGGGCCGCTCGGCGTTCGGAGGTTGACCAGGAGTGCCCGGTGCCACCTCCATCCCCCCTGGGGCTTGGGCGGGGTTTGCATCCCCCTCGGCTCCCCCTACGTGGGTGGCCTGAGAGCCTGGCCAATGACAGCCTCTCTTGCGGCCCTTGTGGATTTCAGTGAAAAGATCCTGATCCTGCCGGCAATTTGGGAGCTTTCTGGAACAGCTTCAAGTTCCAGAGCCATTAAAATCACCCCCAGACGCTCAAACACCTAATCCCCACTTTCCCAGGAGTCAAGTGTTAAACTTCAGCAGCTGCTCAACTGCAGGTGCCCCTGAAATGCCTCAGTGCCCACGAGCAAGGTGGAAACATCCTGGAAGAAGGAAGGCAAGGCGGCACCCCTTCCTTCCGATTTCTGCCGGGGCCTACTGAGAAGTTCCAGAGGCCTCGATATAGAAGGAAGAGGAGCTGTATCATGTAATCAATCGTATAATTCTGCATCTTTCTTTGATTTTCTGTAATTTAAAATGCATTGTTTCTAGTTCTGGTGGTTCAGATGGTAAAGAATCTGCATGGAATGTGAGAGACCAGGGTTTGATCCCTGGGTTGGGAAGATTCCCCTGGAGAAGGAAATGGCAGTCCACTCTAGTATTCTTGCCTAGAGAATACCATGGACCAAGAGCCTAGCGGGCTACAGTCCTTGGGGTTGCAAAGAGTCTGAGCGTGACTAAAACACACATTTTAAAATGAATACAGGCTCAATGCTGAAAATAGGGTAGCTAGAAAATAACAGAGCTCTTGAAAATTTTTCTGTTATCTCATTACCCATGTTAAATGAAGATATCTCCTGCCATGTCAATAAACAAGAAATGTCACAGCCATCAGTGACTTCTGGCCTCCAAATGTGATTAAGGGCTCCCCAAACTGCAATCCAGGGGATGCCACCACCCTCGGTGGTGATTGCTGAGGAGCCAGGGGAATACAAAATGCAGCCATCTACCGCTGTTTAAGGAGAACAAGGAAACTGGATTTGGCCCCAGATAGTGAGGTGCATATGAAAGGAATGAATTCTGTAAGCCCAGAGGCTTGCATCTTCCCAGACTTAGAATGTTAAATTCCTGAACTTGATACCAGATCTTTGATGCTCAGACTGCCTAGTCCCTTTGTTACAAACTTGTTCATAGCCTGCCTTCCCCTCCGGCCTCCTTGGAGCGGTCTCTCAGATTTAACTAAGGTGCTGTCTCCAGGGCTGCAGTCTTCCCTTTGCCCCAAATAAAACTGAACTCACAAGTCTCAAGTTATTTCTTATATTTTTTACACCCACAATAAACACTTTATTTTAGAGAGAAAGAAGGAGGTGGAGTGGCCTGGGGGCTGGGTGCTAGGGAGCCAGAGCAAGACTTTGAATTTACAGCAGAGAACAAGACTGAGAAGTTTCCTCGCGTTATCAGAGCTTTGGGCTGGAACAACAGCAACAAAAAATAATCAAACCAGATACCTTTGGAGTTTTATATAGACATATACACTTGAACAGGGCTTTCCTGGTGGCTCAGAAGGTCAAGAATCTGCCTGCAGTGCTGGAGATTTGAATTCAGTCCCTGGGTTGGGAAGATCCCCTGAAGAATGGAATGGCAACCCACTCCAGTGTCCTTGCCTGGAGAATCTCAGACAGAGGAGCCTGGTGGGCCACAGTCCATGGGGTCCCCACACAGTGCAACCAAACACACACAAACACATGAACATATAGAAAACCTTAGCTCCGGTATCTCACACCCCCATATCCAACATGCCAGGAAATCCTATTATCTCTATTTTTTTAAGTATATCCAGAAAGCAACCTCTTTAATCTACCCTCATTGCTACCAGACTAGTCCAAGCAGCCATCACCTCCTAACTGGTTCTCCTGCTTTTCCCTCGCCCTCCTATAGTCTGTTCCCCAGTCAGTTGATCCTCGTTTGAAATCACCAGTCCACCACGCCACTTTTATGCTTGAAACCTTTCAAAGACTTCCTGTCTCATGCCCAGAAAAAGCCAAGTCCTTACGCATCAAGTATGAGATTCCATAAAACCAGGCACCTGAATCTCTTTTGGCCTCACCGGCTTCTAACACACCAACGTCTCTGCTATTTCCTGGAACTTGCTGGGCAGCCCTTTGCCAAGGATGCTCCTTGTATCCTCAGTGATCACTGTTTACCTTTTGAGATCTTTCACAAGCTGTTTTCTTTAAGCACTTATTTTACTTCATGTTTTAATTTAATTTTTAGCAATATACAATATTGTTCACCATCGTCACATTGTTGTACATTAGATCTTCAGAACTTACTCATCTTTTGCATAAGTGAAACGTGGTACCCGTGACCAACCCTTTCCAATTTCCCCTCGCCCCAGTCCCTGATAACCACCATTCCATTCTCTTTCTATGACTATTTTAGATTCTACCTATCAGTGAGCTTCTGCAGTATTTTTTTTTGTTTTTCCGGCTTATCTTACTTAGCATAAGGCCCTCCAGGTTCATCCAAATTGTTACCAACGGCAGGATTTTCCTCTTTTTTTTTTTTTTTAAGACTGAATAACATTCCATTGTCTGTATCTACCATGTTTGCTTTATCCATTCACCCAAGGAAGAACATTCAGGTTGTTTGCATATCTTGACCATTGTAAGTAAAGCTGCAACGAACAAGGATAAGCAGTCTGTTTTCAAACACAGCCTCTACTCTCAGTCACCCCTTTCTGCCTTGTTTTTCTCCATAGCAGTTATCTCCTTGTGACATAAGTTCTTCTACTTACTCATTATCTGTCTCCTTCATCCCACCACACAGGGATGGTGGTTCTGTGAAGCTGGGCACATAATAGGCACTCAGTAAATAAATGCTGAATTAGTGAATGCATCCATGCTTTCATATATATCAAACTGTATACAAACACACACACACACATATATATATAATTTTTTTTGGCCATGCCACATGGCATTTGGGATCTTAGTTCCCTGACCAGGGATGAAACCTCTGCCCCTTGCATACCCCTGGAGTGCCAAGGAAGTCCCCAGTCTGAGCCAGTTTTCAAATACACTTTTTCCAGTTGGTTTTGTACTTTGGGGGATAAGCTAATGTCATGAGACACAGAAAATCTTATCGACTGACTTTGGTGAGTCCTTCAGTAAATACTTTTAATTACTAGCAAAGGTCGATCAGTTGGTATAAAGGAACACAAAGCAAATGCCAAATAAATCAAGTTGTGAAGGTCACTGCGAAGTCACTTAGAGATTTGCGCAGTGTTGACTCCATTGGCCAGCACCAGATTAGCTATTTAAATACCAAGGAGGGTTAAGGAGAGGTGAGGAATTCAGGGATGGGAGGGAAAAGGCAAAAGTGCTGATAATTAAGTCGATTTTTAGTAATTTTAGAGTTTTCCTACCATCTTTTATGAGGAAACACGAAGCAGGCTAACTCAGGGATTACAAAAACAATCTCAAGAACTTATAAATAAATGATATAAAGTTTTGTCGTTTTTACTGTTTTCTCAGAACGAACAGACCCATTTCCACAGAGACCCTCTCTTTCTCCAGCAGGTCTCTGCTCCTTTCAGAAGAGCCCTTGGGAAGATGGTGTATCTAGAACATTCAGGCCACAGGCTACACTGTGGCCAAACAAGACATCCCCCTTGGGTTGATTTCTCCCCAAACAACTCCTCCTCCTCACCTAAGAATGGTCCCTAACCTGGCCATGCTCCATCACTTATAGAGGTATATTTCAGCTTGTTGTTAGTCACTAGGCATATCCGACTCTGCGAGATCCCATGGACTGTAGCCCACCGGGCTCCTCTGTCCATGGGATTTTCCAGGCAAGAAGACTGGAGTGGGTTGCCATTTCCTTCTCCATATTTCAGTTTAGAGAAGGGTATCTCGGGATATCCCTGGTGGTCTAGTGGTTAAGACCCCACGCTTCCATTGTGACGGGCTGGATTCAACCCTGATCAAGTCATGTGGCCCAGACCAAAAAAAAAAAAAAAGGAAGAATATTGCCAGCAAATCGTCCTCACCTAGGAGGCAGGAATTTAAGCACAGGTAGAGCATCCTGTAAGCCAGTGAAAACATCACACAAACCAACACGAATTGTGTCATGTGAAACAGGTGGGTTCTCTGGTCACCTTGCCTGACTTAAATCCCACCTTATCACATGTTAACTGTGTGATCTTGAGTATGTTTTTCATCTAGAACAGTGGGCATAAGAGGATTATTGTCACTGTGAGCTTCAAGTCAGAGGATGTATGTGTGATACTCAGCACAGCGCTGATTCTTGCTAACACTACAGTTCCTTGTTCTACTTGTCCCAGGAGATAGAGCTGTCACATGTGCACAGAACCGTGTATTACAGGGCAGGAAGAGCCACGGAAAACTAGGATGACACTTCATCCCACTTAGCCCGTGATGGTCCAGGTTATGTCTGTTCTTTCCACCAAGATGATAAGAGGATCCCCCCACCCCCAACACAGGAAGTGTCCTGGTTTGAGGGCTTCCCTGGTGGCTCAGACAGCAAAGAATCCACCTGCAGTGCGGGAGACTGGGGTTTGATCTCTGGGTCAGGAAGATCCCCTGGAGAAGGGAATGGCAACCCACTCCAGTATTCTTGCCTGGAGAATTTCATGGACAGGGAGCCTGGCAGGCTGCAGTCCTTGGGTCACAAAGAGTCAGACAAGACTGAGCAGCTAACACTTTTCACTTTCACCCTGAAATTTTCTAACTGCTGGGAGTTTCCTCTGTTTTCTTTCCCATGTGATTTTGCACTATTTTTAAAACAAACTAGATTCTGAACAAATATTTATTGGATGATATAAGAGATTTTAAAAAGGGAGAAGAGGAGGAAGGAGAAGCAAAGGAAGAAGGGGAGGGAGATGAGGGGGAAGCACCCCAATTTTTATTACAAACCACCTGCTGAAAGTCTTGCTGCAAAGTTATTTCATAACCTGGAAGGATGTTTGATAGAAACACGTTCAGCCCAGGGGGAAGGGCAGGGGAGAAAAGGTACAGAAACCTTCTGCTGAGCTAGCTTCTGGCTCCTGGTGACTGTAGTTTGAACCTCTCGTTCTCGTCACCTTTACTTCTAACACCAGAAGGAGCAGTAACAATGTTGGTGGAGATGGAAACAGTGCTAGAATTTACGAATAAAAGTCGGTTCAAAATCTCCCAACTCTATCTGCACAGTTTCTCTTAGCATTTTGGTTGATCACTCAGAGATTTTGTGCAATAAAGTTTTATTAAAGTATAAAGGAGATAGAGAAAGCCTCTGACATAGGCATCAGAAGGGGGCAGAAAGAGTACCCCCCTGCTAGTCTTCAGCTGGATGTTATATAGTCACTAGCAGTCTGTCAAAGAAAGAAAGGAAGGTCTTAAAACTCAGAATGGCACCAGGCCCCTCACCCAAAGATGTATTATGCATTTGCCCCAGACTCTGTCTTCAAGTCGGTTCTGCCTAATGGCTCAGAACCTACATGACAAACCAGTATGTTATACTCAGACATTGTTCCCCTAACCTATGTAAACAAAACTATTTGTATAGTAATCTGCCCTTCTACAAGATTCAAGCCAATCATTTTATGGCCCGGGAATCATCTGGTGCCAAGATTATCCCAAAATGCATTTTATGGGTGAAACCAGGTGTCATGGCAACACAGAATTTTAAGAGAAACCTCCTTTTCAATTTGTATAGAGAAGGAAAAAATATAGCTAGTTTGTTTCCTCCTGCCACTTAAGAGAGATAAAAATGTCTGACACTTGCAGCCTATTTCCTCCATCTGGAGACCCCTGGCCTTCCTGCCTGTTACCCTCTCAGTGGGTCAGGAAGATCCTCTGGAGAAGGATTAGGCTACCCACTCCAGGATTCTTGGACTTCCCTGGTGGCTCAGCTGGTAAAGAATGCCCCTGCAATGTGGGAGACCTGGGTTCAGTCCCTGGGTTTGGGAAGATCCGCCACTCCTGTATGCTGGCCTGGAGAATTCCATGGACTATGCAGTCCATGGGGTAGCAAAGAGTTGGACACGCTGGAGCCACTTTCACTTTTCACTATTTTAGAAACTTGCATTTCTTTTAACTCTTTCGAACCCTGCGTTTGTGATCTCCTGTCTCCAGAACTTCAGAACCCTGTAATCAATAGTGACGGGTGTGATCTGAAGAAACAGAGCTTGATCTTGATCACTGAGTTTTAACTGGGGGCAGTTTTGTCGTGGGACATTTGATAATGTCTGGGACACATTATTTTGGTTGTCATAGATAGGAGGGTGCTACTGGCTTCTAGTGGGTAGAGCATCAGGTATTGATAAGGTTTATTCCTTTATTTCAAATGAGCCAAGAAAATGACTTATTGGTTGAAAGAAAGAAAAGAGAGAGGAAGGAAGGACAGAGAGAAAGAAAGGGAAAAAGGAAGGAAGAAAGAAAAGAAAGAGCCTCTATATGTGTGCCACACAACAAGCAAAAATCTTAAAAGCAAACTGGTGACTGTGAGTATTGGGAGGAAAACAACAAAAATATTTTGCTTTATTTTATTACATTTACTTATGAATTAGCACAATAATATTGAGGCAAAGCCCCAGATGTGAACATTTCAGGCAGAATAATTTAATACAAATGAATTATATATAACTATTTATTATATGTTACCACTACCCATATTGCAAATAAGGCACATGTGTGTGCCATGTCTGACTGTTTGTGGCCCCATGGACTGTAGCCTGCCAGCTGCCTCTGTCCACAGAATTCTCCAGGCAAGAATACTGGAGTGGTTAGCCATTCGCTTCTCAAGGGGAGCTTCCTGACCCAGGGATCAAACCCAGGTTTCTAGCATTGCAGGCGGATTCTTTACTGTCTCACCCATCAGGGAAGCCCATAGAAGGCATAACTGCATCAACTAGAAATTTATGTGGTCCTATAATTTCTCTTCTTTGTACTTTCTTTATTGAAGTCTAAAGTAGGTTTCAAATTCTTTCATAATTTTTTTGCTGGTGTGGTTGCCAGAAATAATATTAAAGTTCTTGTTCACTTAAAGTTAGTTTTGCAGGAATGGCAGGGAGCTGACTCCTTGTCAGTGGAGTCAAACAGAAGAAACGCAATGAATAGATCCCAACGCTGAGGGTGCTGGAGGGGAAGAGGTCCCCCATCCCCAGGGATAGCACTTAAACTTTTGCCTGCCACTTTCCAGGCAGGTGTGTTCTAAAGGCCAAGCATATGCTATATATATAAAAAACGCTCAGTAAAGATCTCACAACCGCTTAGAACACAAATCTTGAAAGGACCTTAAAGAGTGCTCCATCTAGCTCCCTCTTGTAAATAGAATGTTTTGCATTTTGCCACTATAAAGTTCTTTACACTCAGGTATTATTTTTAAATCATTTAATGTTCTCTCTAATCCTGGGCGGTGGTCACTGCCCTGCAGCAAAAGTGGGGGATGCCATAGAATGAAACAGCATGGAACTGAACTGGATTCAGTGTATTAAAAAGCAGAGGCGTCACTTTCCTGACAAAGGTCCATCTATTCAAAGCTATGCTTTTTCCAGTAGTCATGTGAGTTTTGCCAAGAAAATGCACTGGTCTTCCAACAACACAAGAGAAGACTCTCCACATGGACATCACCAGATGGTCAACATCGAAATCAGACTGATTATATTCTTTGCAGCCAAAGATGGAGAAGCTCTATACAGTCAACAAAAACAAGACCAGGAGCTGACTGTGGCTCAGATCATGAAGTCCTTATTGCCAAATTCAGACTTAAATTGAAGAAAGTAGGGAAAACCACTAGACCATGCAGGTATGCCTAAATCAAATCCCTTATGATTATACAGTGGAAATGAGAAATAGATTTAAGGGTCTAGATCTGATAGATAGAGTGCCTGATGAACTATGGAAGGAGGTTCATGACACTGTACAGGAGACAGGGATCAAGACCATCCCCATGGAAAAGAAATGCAAAAAAGCAAAATGGCTGTCTAGGGAGGCCTTACAAATAGCTGTGAAAAGAAGAGAGGCAAAAAGCAAAGGAGAAAAGGAAAGATATAAGCATCTGAGTGCAGAGTTCCAAAGAATAGCAAGAAGAGATAAGAAAGCCTTCTTCAGCAATCAATGCAAAGAAATAGAGGAAAACAACAGAATGGGAAAGACTAGAGATCTCTTCAAGAAAATTAGAGAAACCAAGGGAACATTTCATGCAAAGATGGGCTCGATAAAGGACAGAAATGGTATGGACTTCACAGAAGCAGAAGATATTAAGAAGAGGTGGCAAGAATACACAGAACTGTACAAAAAAGATCTTCATGACCCAGATAATCACGATGG
>SJYQ01008005.1:121565-165773 GCA_006410935.1 Redunca redunca
CAGTAGTCATGTATGGATGTGAGAGTTGGACTGTGAAGAAAGTTGAGCACAGAAGAATTGATGCTTTTGAACTGTGGTGTTGGAGAAGACTCTTGAGAGTCCCTTGGACTGCAAGGAGATCCAACCAGTCCATTCTGAAGGAGATCAGCCTGGGATTTCTTTGGAAGGACTGATGCTAAAGCTGAAACTTCAGTACTTTGGCCACCTCATGCGAAGAGTTGACTCACTGGAGAAGACTCTGATGCTGGGAGGGATTGGGGGCAGGAGGAGAAGGGGACGACCGAGGATGAGATGGCTGGATGGCATCAGTGACTCAATGGACGTGAGTCTGAGTGAACTCCGGGAGTCGGTGATAGACAGGGAGGCCTGGCGTGCTGCAATTCATGAGGTCGCAAAGAGTCAGACACAGCTGAGCGACTGAACTGAACTGAACTGATGTGAGAATTGGACAATAAAGAAGACTGTGCGTCAAAGTGTTATGGGAAGCACACTGATTGAAACTGCCCACCCTGGCCAGGCACAATAGTAACCATTTGCATGAGTTGTTTTATGACAGGAGACCCTGATAAGGAATACGGAACTAATAAGCCACCACCAACTGGAACAGTTCGGAAAAGGTCGAAAGGAAAAACCGCATGTCCGTCCACTTCCCAGAATCCCTCTCGCTAGCATCCATCTTGGCAGAGCCATGCGTGCACCACCAGGAAAGACTCTGAATTAGAATGATTGGCCAAAGACCACCCGGAAACTAATCCCATCACCATAAAACCCGAGACTGTGAGCCACGAGGCAGAGCTGTTCTCCTGGGTTCTCTTACTCTGCTGCTCTCCACCCGGGTGCCCTTTCCCAGTAAAATCTCTTGCTTTGTCAGCACATGTGTCTCCTCAGACAATTCATTTCCGAGTGTTAGACAAGAGCCCAGTTTTGGGCCCTGGAAGGGGTTCCCCTTCCTGCAACAAAAGGATTGATGCTTTTGAACTGTGGTGCTAGAGAAGACTCTTGAGAATCCCTTGGACTGCAAGGAGATCAAACCAGTTAATCCTAAAGGAAACCAACCCTGAATATACATTAGAGGGACTAATGCTGAAGCTGAAGTTCTAATATTTTGGCTACCTGATGTAAAGGAGTGACTCATTGGAAAAGACCCTGATGCTGGGAAAGATTGAAAGCAAGAGAAGAAGGGGACAACAAAGGATGAGATGGTTGGATGGCACCACTGACTCAATGGACATAAATCTGAGAAAACTCTGGGAGACACTGAAGGACAGAAAAGCCTGGCATGCTGCCGTCCATGGAGTTGCAAAGATTCAGACAGGACTAGGCGACTGAACAACAATAAATTGAGTTGTGAAAAACTGACACTTTTAACATGATTTTTTTCCTGAAATATTTCCCATGAAGACAGCTTGATCACTTTTGGACCTTATGATAAAATGCTTATAGTAATAATCTCTGACAATCATGAAATAAGATTTCATGCTCCACTTCTTTCCCTATTTTATTGAGTATGATTGACATATAACAACATGTAAGTTTCAGGTGTTCAGTTACGATGATCTGGAACACATGCACGTTGCAAAATGACTACCACAAGGAAGTTACTTAATCCTGCTATCCTCTCATATAATTTCCATTTTGGGTATGTTGAGAAATATTTAGGACCTACTCTCTTGAAAACTTTCAAGTATAACTATCCGGTTTTGTTCATTATAGCCACCACGTTGTACATTAGCTCTGAGGAACACTTTCATCTTGTAACTGAAAACTGGTACCCTTTGACCAACATCTCCCTGTTTCCTTCACCCCCAGCCCATGACAGCCACCATCCTACTGTTTCTATGAGCTTAATTCTTTGGATTCCACATAGAAGTGACTGGGCTCCATTTTTACGTAGAACTCTATCCTGGCTCCCTCTGTGCAGGAGGCTGGCCTTGGGTCACACCCTCCATCGCTCAGGTTCACCATTATGGCTACAGCCCCAATCCCACCCCTACCCCTGCCATCTTCCTAATACTGCTGCTAAATTTTGTTCTCCTTTAAATTGGCTTTTCTTTTCTTGTTATTTTTTTCTTCTTGAAAACAGGGTCTACTGGTAGCCCCAGAATCTGAGGCCCTGTTCTTCAAGCTTGTTAACAGTTGCCCCACGCAGAGCAGTGATGAGAGGCTCCAGGGTTTCCCCAGATCCCATACTGCAGCACTAAAAACAACCAAAAAATGCTCTGGAAAGATGCCAATGCCAGAGGTGTTCCTTGCAGGAGAATTTGAAAACCAAGGGATGTGAAGGTCTCCATGGTGTCTGCACCCTTAGCCTGTCAAAAGAGCAGCAGGTGGTGTTCTGGGGAACGCTGACACTGGTGTGTCATCTGGCTGCCTTCCTACCAGCTGTATAACTTGGGGCAACTCACTTCACCCCTCTGTGCCTTGGACTCATCTTCCCAACCCACGAGAAGGATGTTGAGTTAATGGGTGTAAAATATAGTCAACTTCGTTCTTCAAAGTTTCAAAGACTTGATAAAAAATCTTTTTTATTTCTGTACACTTGCAGTCCCACTTATATTGCAATTACTTGTGACCCCCAAATCAACACACGCTAGTGGGATTTTAAAACATTTTTATTTATTTAATTTTTGGCTGCACTGGGTCTTCGTTGCTGCCTACGAGCTTTCACAGTAGTTCTATAAAGTTGCCATGAATACTGAATTAGGAAATACAGAACAGCTATGGGCGGGTGCTACTCTTTGTTGTGGGGCACAGGCTCCAGGGATGTGGGCTCAGTAGTTGTGGCATGTGGGCTTAGTTGCCCCATGGCATATGGGATCTTCCTGGACCCGTGTCCCCTGCATTGGCAAGACAATTCTTAACCACTGGACCACCAGGGGATTTCATTCCACAGGGTTTTTGTAGTCATCCTCAGATATATACATAGCGCAGCAAAAAATTAGTTGCCCAATGTACATGTTTCCAATTGAGGTTGTATAAAGCTATGACTCTGCCTTCTTCTTCCAAGTCTCATGCTATAAACAAGTGTCCTTTTCATAGTCTATTCAACGCCAAGGTTTTTGTGCTTTTTGTTGATTTTACTGTTCAAAATGCACCCAAGTACAGTGCTGACCTACCATCTAGTGTTCTTTTGCACAAGAAGGCTACAGATGTGCTGGAGAAAACACATGTGTTAAGATTTGTTGAGGCACAATATATATGAAATAATGTCTTTTGTGGCTCAGACAGTAAAGAATCTCCCTGCAGTGTGGGAGACCTGGGTTCAATCCCTGGGTCAGGAAGAGCCCCTGGAGGAGGGCATGGCAACCCACTCCAGTATTCTGGCCTGGAAAACCACCATAGACAAAGGAGCCTGGCAGGCTCTTGGGTTGCAAAGAATTGGATATGACTGAGTGACTCAGCACACACACAGAAAGAAACACACTTAAAACAAGGTTATTTATTTGATTAGTCTATGAAATGCTGTGACCAAAAACTTGTAGGAACTGTGGCATCTGGTCCCATCACTTCATGGGAAATAGATGGGGAAACAGTGGAAACAGTGAGAGGCTTTATTTTGGGGGCTCCAAAATCACTGCAGATAGTGACTGCAGCCATGAAATTAAAAGATGCTTGCTCCTTGGAAGAATAGTTATGACCAACCTAGAAAACATATTTAAAAGCAGAGACATTACTTTGCCAACAAAGGTCCATCTAGTCAAAGCTATGGTTTTTCCAGTGGTCATGGATGGATGTGAGAGTTGGACTATAAAGAAAGCTGAGCACTGAAGAATTGACGCTTTTGAACTGTGGTGCTGGAGAAGACTCTTGAGAGTCCCTTGGACTTCAAGGAGATCCATCCAGTCCATCCTAAAGGAGATCAGTCCTGAATATTCATTGGAAGGACTGATGCTGAAACTGCAATCCTTTGGCCACCTGATTCGAAGAACTGACTCATTGGAAAAGACCCTGATGCTGAGAAAGCTTGAAGGTGGGAGGAGAAGGGGACGACAGAAGATAAGATGGTTGGATGGTATCACCGACTCAATGGACATGAGTTTGAGTAAGCTCCGGGAGTTGGTGATGGACAGGGAGGCCTGGTGTGCTGCAGTCCATGGGGTCACAAAGAGTTGGACATGACTGAGCGGCTGAACCTAACTGAACTCAACTCAACCCTGCATTTCTCCAGTGTTAGTTGTTCTGTATTTCCTAATTCAGTATTCATGGAAGCTTTATAGAACTATCATGAAAAGTAAGAATCAGCTATACTTAGAAGGATACCTGACATAGCATAGTGCCTTGGGAGTATCACCATTTAATCACTATTATTTGTAAACTAATACTTGTAAATTAATTGTAAATAATTCAAAATTATTGTTGTATTTTAGTCACTAAGTCATGTCCAACTCCTGAGACCCCGTGGACGGTAGCCCACCAGACTCCTCTGTCCATGGGATCTCCCAGGCAAGAATACTGCAGTAGGTTGCCAGTTCCTTCTCCAGGGGATATTCTTGACCCAGGGATCAAACCTTCATCTCCTGAATTGCAGGAGGATTCTTTACTGCCAAGCTGGTGGGGAAGACCTAAAAGTTGATTGTTATTTGTAAATTCTTGTAGTCAGTGTTACTGGGTTAACAGAGATTGTCAGCTGTAAAAAACCCATAGAAATGTATTGTCTACACATCATCTAAAGAATGCCTTGATTCCCTTTCATCTTGTAGTGAACGGCGCCACCTCCATCTCTATCCTGGAGCCCCGCAGTACTGTCCTGACTCTTCCCCTCATCCCCTTGGGTAGATTCTCAGTTTGGCAGTTTAAGTCATCTTTTAAAAAACTGTTGGCTGAATAATACCACTCCCTTCAAACCCTTCCACTGGCTTCACTTTACTCCTAGAATAGATCTGAAGCTCTTCTGGAAACTCTGAGGGTGTATATACAGTCATCTCCACTCCTTCTCCACCCTCTGTCTCCTGCCCCACCACATGAATCTGAACCAGGACGCCCACATGAAACTCTCTACCCTCATCTCACATAGCTCACACTCTGACTTCGGTTAGGTCCCTGCTGAAAGTCTCCTCCTCAAGCCCATCTCCCCTGATTGTCCTGTGCAAAACAGCTTCACTCCCCTCCCTTCTTCTCCATCCTCTTCCTCAGCTCTGTTCCATTTGTCTGATTTCTGTGCCCCCCACCCGGCCCCCAAGACAGGAAGCTCCAGGAGGGCAGGGAGCCTGCCCCTTGTTCCCTAGTGTTTCATCAGCACCTAGAACAGCGCCTGGAGTCCAGGTCGGTCTTGATCATCCTGTGTTAGGAGAACGAATGCTACTTTGACTCAATTGACTTGACTTGCTGTCCAAGCTGACTGGATGGTTTTGGACTATTTGCACAGCCAGGGCTTTTTCTTGGGGAATAAATGTGCTACTCAGTCAGCCAGCCATCAGACATGTTTTTTAATAGATTTTTTTTTTAATTTATTTTGCTGCACAGGATCTTAGTTGTAGCACGCAGGATCTCAGATTTTGGCACATGGGATCTTCGATCTTTGTTGCACTGAGGGCACTCTTAATTGCGTCAAGTGGGTTCTAGTTTCCCAACCAGGGATGGAACTCAGGCCTCCTGCAGTGGGAACTCAAGTGTGGAGTCTTAGTAGCTGGACCTCCAGGGAAGTCCCTCAAACATGGTTTACTTGGCAGAGTTACTTTGTAGTTCCTGCTCAGGTAAAGGTGAACTAGTAACTTGGTGAACTGTCTATAAAGTCAAGACTGAAATGTAGCCACCTCATTTTTCTTCCCACAGACACATTTGCCTCATTAAAAGGAAGCCAAGTGTCTTCCTCTTGAGACCGTCTGCTTCTTTTGATTTGCCCAGAACCCCAGACATTTCTTCTTGCCAACAAGGGGTAAAAGCATCTCTGGTTTCCCACCTTCACCCAATGCTTATGGTCAAGCCAGAGGCCCTTCTCCTCTCTTCAGGGAGGCCTCATCCCAGTTCCCACACAGCCCCAGGGGCTAAAGCTTGGAAGGGAGACAACTCCATCCCTAGACCCCGAGTTCTCCTGGATGAGTTCCTACATCACAGCTCACAGCTAGACCCCAACAGCTTCACCCCCAGGGGGTTTCACTCCCAGCTCCCGTCTGGGGAGCTGCCCAAGTTGCCCCCAAGAGCCTGAGGTTGGGACACTGTTCAGTTCCACCCTGCCTCGCTAGTGTGGGGTAACTTCTTCTTTACCCTCAAAACAGAAACATGTCAACTCTACTCCTTCCCTGGTAACCCAGAACAACCCTGCCTGCACCTGGCTTTTGATGAGTCGAAGACAATTGACCAGACTGACCAGCCCTGTGTCTTCTGAAAGGTAGGTGGCGGCTTCTCTCACCAAGAAAAATAAAAGAAGCACACTTTAATTTCCATTGTGACACCCCTCTGGAAGGCTCCCAACTACATTTGTAAATGAAAACTTTAAAAAAAAAAAAAAAAAAGCTCCATTGCAGACTTGCCTGGTGGCTCAGTGGTAAAGTATCCGCCTTACAGGGCAGGGGACCCTAGTTCAATCTCTGGTCCCAGAAGATTCCACACGCAGCCGCAACCCTCAATAGAGTCAAATTTAAAAAAAAAAAAACAAAACAAAGAATATTTGCATATGAAGTCCTATCTCTATTTGAGAAATAAAAGCTTTATGCTCATTGTAATTTTGTCTATACCCACAACTCAGTAAGAAAGCTATTTTTTCAGGTAGAGAATCTTTAACAGTTCCCTGAAATTAACCTAGGTGGGACTTTTGTCAAAAGAATATAATGTTATATTTGAACCAGATATCTTTTCATTGGTTACTATTTTATTTTATTTATTTTGCTATACAACAGGTCCTTGTTGTTAATCCATTTTAAATACAGCAGTGTGCACATGTCCATCCCAAACTCCCTAACTATCCCTTCCCCTCATCCTTCCCCCTGGCAACTATAAATTCATTCTCAAAGTCTGTGAGTCTCTGTTTTATAAGTAAGTTCAGCTGTATCATTTCTTTTATACCTGATGGCTCAGTGGTAAAGAATCTGCCAGCGATGCAAGAGACCTGGGATCGATCCCTGGATGGGGAAGATCCCCTGGAGAAGGGAATGGCTACCCACTCCAGTATTCTTGCTTGGGAAATCCAATAGACAGAGGAGCCTGGAGGGCTACAGCCCATGGGATGGCAAAGAGACCGACAGGACAAAGAACTAACAACACTCTTTCTGTTTTACAAATAAGTTCATTTGTCTCATTTCTTTTTATATTCCACATATAAAGGAAGTAAGTCAGACAGTGAAAGAAAATTAATCATATGTCTTTTCATAGTGAAGGAGCAATAAGGAAATTGGTAGGTCTAAAAATAGTTTGGACACACAGTAGCAAGGGGGAAAATCCTATTTTTATTAATGGAAATGTGAGGAAAAGACTCCAAAGCAAACTTATTTGGAGATTTTTTTAATATATAGATTTTTTCTCCTTATAAATCTAACTGATTTTTAAGGCATTACTGGTCTGTATGTCTCTGGTGCACTTATATCCACCCCATTTGAAAATAAATCCTGTTGGGTGAGTGTAGAAGCATTTGATATATGTAAAAACTTGAAAGCTCTTTTGTAAGCCCGTTTCAAACCAGGAAGTTGAATTTTCCCAGAATCAAACTGGCTCATGTTTCAACAGAAACTCAGAGCTCGTAAAATACTGGCTGTATTTTTCTATTCCTGGCTAAGACTTTTCTTGCCCTTTCCCCCCTCCTTTTACTCTAAGTGTGTCACGTTGCTATAAATTCAGGTCGTGGTTCTTCTAGGTCGGGATAAAGCTAGACGTTTCACCTGACTGAGGACTTTGGGGGCTTTGTTCAAGTTTCTGCCATGGGATTTGAAGGCATAATTGTTAGATGGCTGGAAGTAAGCTGAGAAGTTTCTGAAGTCACAGAAAAAGACCAAGGATCACATACCTGCTAGAAATAGGCAGGTTATGCACTAATTAACAGCTGTGAGTCAGCAGAGAAAAAGACCTGAATCTACCTTGGTGGATGTGAAAGTTGGCAAAAAGGAGTTCCCACCTGCCCTTTTAACCTAGGTGGGACTAGGTGTTAGTGACAAAACTGAGCTGGATGGATGGTCTAATTACAGCAAGGTACCTTCCCAAGTGGCTCAGTGGTAAAGAATCCACCTGCCAATGCAGGAGACGAGGGTTCAGTATTTGGGTTGGGAAGATCTCCTGGAGAAAAAAATGGCTGCCTACTCCAGCGGGAAAATCCTACGGACAAAGGAGCTTAGCACAGTCACGGGTTCGAAAAGAGTCAGACACAACTGAGCACATGCGTGTGCACACACTTGCACGCGTGCGTGCACGCGCGCACACACACACACACACACACACACAATCCAAGTCCTCAAAGATGGAGTTCAAGAGATTCCTGGGGGAAATTCCTATTTTCATATTCATGAAACTCAGATTGAAATTTAGCATTTCCTTCAGCTGTGAATGAGGGGGAAATGGTAATGATAGTCTGTGACTGTGTCCCCATTTAAAATCACAAATATTTTTACATCTCCTTCCAGTTGTGCACGTGCACACTAATTCACTTCAGTCGTGTCTGACTCTCTGTGACCCCATGGTCTGTAACCACCAGGCTCCTCTGTCCATAGGATTCTCCAGGCAAGAGTACTGGAGTGGGTTACTGTGCCCCCTCTGCGGGATCTTCCCGACTCAGGGATCACGCTTGTGTCTCACGCCTCCTGCAGTGGCAGGCGGGTTCTTTACCACTAGGGCCACCAGGTGTAACTGAGCTCGAAGTGTCACGTGTGCTCCTCACAACTTCAAACTTTCAGTAGTTCTTAGATCTGCTTCTGGGCTTTATTTGATGCGTCCATAAAGGAATACAGATATTACTTCATTGCTTCTTAATATTTCTTCTTAATCACATATTTCTTTGTAATAATTGATAACTGTATTTCAATGTAATTGGCTTTCTTTGATAATCCTATGCATTTTATTCTATATCAATACATTAACAACAGTATTTAGAGAAGAGTTCGCCTGACGAATGAAGGGATCCATAGCTCAGTAACGGTTAAGAACCCTTGAACTAGAATTTATTTCACATGAAACCTATACATCCTAAAATGTTCCTATTCTTGAATTCTCTTCAACAGGGATATGAGTTACACAGGTGTATTTAATTTGTCAAAATTATAGTGAGTGGAAACAACTTTAATATGCTTTAACTAAGGATGGATAAAGAAACTGGTGTGTACATGCTTAGTCGTGTCCGACTCTTTTGCAGCCCCGTGGATTGTAGCCCCCCAGGCTCCTCTGTCCATGGGATTCTCCAGGCAAGAATACTGGAGTGGGTTGCCATGCCCTCCTCCAGGGGATCTTCCCGACCCAGGGAATGAACCTGGGTCTCCTGCATTGCAGGCAGATTCTTTACCATCTGAGCCACCAGGGGAGCCCCAAAGAAACTGGTACATCCATACAATGGAATACTTCCGAAACTACTGAAATAAGCTACTGAAACATGCAACAACATGGATGAATCTCAAATGTATGGTGAAATCTGGAAGAAGCCAAACTTAAAAAGTCCACAGACTCTGTGATTCCATTTACATGACATTACGTCCAAGTCAAAAACAGACAGACACAAAACAGATTAGTGGTTGGCTAAGGGCAGGGAACAGAGTCAAGAATTGCTGACAAAGGGCACAGGAGATTTTCAAGGGCTGATGGAATTTTTGTAATTCAATGCCTGTTAATTTACCTGCAATTAATAGTGCTGCAAATATAACCTATAAGCTAGTTTCATGAATATCCCCTATATTCCAGCTCCCCCCATAGAGGTGGGTGGCTGGATACCCCATAAGCACATAAGCAAGCCAACATCTCTTCCTCTGTCTCTGCCCCAATCACACATGGTCCCTTCTGGCTCTGAGTGCCCGTGTCTGTCCCACGTCCATCCCATTTCTTCCTGCTGCTTTCCTATCATTTCCTCATCTCAGCCCAGCCTCTTTCCCTTGGTTTTTTCAAACACAGCAACTCACAGAAAGTAGTTGGCATAACTGGGACATAATTTATAGCTCAAACTTGGATACTTCTGAAAACAAAGTTTTTATGCTATGGCTACAGGTATATGGCTCCTTGGAAGAAAACTTACGACCACCCTAGACAGCATATTAAAAAGCAGAGACATTACTTTGCCAACAAAGGTCCATCTAGTCGAAACTATGGTTTTTCCAATAGTCATGTATGGATGTGAGAGTTGGGTTATAAAGAAAGCTGAGCACTGAAGAATTGATGCTTTTGAACTGTGGTGTTGGAAAAGACTCCTGAGTCCCTTGGACTGCAAGGAGATCAAACCAATCCATCCTAAAGGAAATCAGTCCTGAATATTCATTGGAAGGACTGATGCTGAAGCTGAAACTCCACTGTTTGCCCACCTGATATGAAGAACTGACTCATTGGAAAAGACCCTGATGCTGGGAAAGATTGAGGGCAGGAGGAGAAGGGGACAACAGAAGATGAGATGGTTGGATGGCATCATAGACTCAATGGACATAAGTTTGAGTTATGTCCACGGGGTCACAAAGAGTCAGACACAACTAAGCAACTAAACTGAACTGAACTGAACGGGTATAAACCACGAGATTGTCCTGGCAATCTGGCTCCATGGTGTGGGTGATGTCTACTTAAGATTTAGGGCTCATCATACGCAGTTGTTTACATCAGAACCACAGGAAGGAAATAAATGACAAAAACTGAAGATTAGACGTATAGATTCTTAAGGCCCTTAGACAATTCCTGGTCCCAAGAATTACTCCTATAACAGGGGTCCCACTCTCCATCTCCACCTTAACTGCTCACACAGTGATTTAGCCATTCTCCTGTTTCATTCCTCACCCAATCTGCCTATGCCCTGAGAGCTATTGTTCCAACCCAAATGGCTCATTGGAGGTGCTTTTGCTAATCAGTTCTCTCCCCTGATAGGATCATTCCATCTGCTGGAGAATGAAACCAGGGGCAGTAACATGAATAATGACACATGAATGTGCTAAACTTTGTGGGTGGCTTATCTCGCTCCATCCTTTCAGAGCCTTATGAGGTAACTGAAATTATGATGCCCATTTTAAAGACAGGCAGACTAATTCAGGGTATCAAATAAATCTGGAAAGCAACGGACTCAATGATCCAAGCCAGATCCCTCAGACTGCGTGGGCGACCCTGGGGACCGCTACAGCGGGTCACCATCAGCCTTGCCTTGTCCCAGGTGCCTAGCACAGTGGTCAGGCAAATATTTGCTGTCTGCCTGCCTACCTGCCTGTCTGATGTAACTGTTTAAACAACCAAATTAACTCAACAGCTCCCACTGCACTCCCAAACTGCTTGAGCTCAAACAGTCGGTAAAGGTCAATGTGAGCTAATGGGCACAGAATCGAGGGTCAGGAAAATGCTCCTGTTCTCAACTTCTTCTCAAGTGGAGATAACCTTGTTCAGAAGTTCGAAGTCATTTCCCCTTTAGACACCAAGACCCAGACTTAACACCACACCAGGTGACTTCTCCATGACTTCACACCTGTGAACGTAAAACTGAAAATACGGATGAAGAATTCATGTTTTGTAATATTGCAAGTCAAATACATGCGGATGTGCTGAGTCCCATTGGTCATGTCTAAGTCTTTGCAACCCCATGGACTGTAGCTACCATACTCCTCTGTCCATGGGATTCTCCAGGCAAGAATATTGGAGTGGGTTGTCATTTCCTTCTCCAGGGGATCTTCCCAAACCAGGGATCAAACCCTCATCTCCTACGTCTCCTGCATGCAAGCGGATTCTTTACCCACCGAGCCACCTATTGTACATCAACTACAGTTCAATTTTTTAAAAATAAAAATTCCAGATTTTGGTTAATTAACCCACAGCATAAATATAAAACATTAGAAATATCCCCCAAGGCAGACAGGAAATTTCCATTTCAACCAAATGCTTGATAACAAGAAATTGCCATGGTTTTACATAACCAGTAGCCCTGTCTTTCCTAATGGATGTGTTGACAAGCCAAAGGGAGGAATTTTAGAAGCATTTTTCTCATGGACACGTTGTGATAAATGGCAATTAGGTATCTAGAGACAGTTCCTCCTGTGAGTCCAGGGGTGGGAGAGCTGAATACTGGAGGAACAAGCTAAGAAAGCTTCCTTCTTCTTTCCTGGACCAAAAACGAATAGGCTATCCATTCTCATAAAATGAGTGAATTTCCGGAATCCTCCCCATCTCTTCTGCTTCCTCTCTGAGGTCCTAATGTTGTTCCTGACAATTCCAGATTCTTGGTTTCCTCCTTTATTGACATGAGGACTCCAGAGTCTCCATGTCTCTGCCTCTATCTTCATTCCAATCAGCTACATCTCCTTCAAAGCAAAATCTTATCCCTCTTAGTGTGAGTTCTAATAAGTGCTCAGAAATGCTAACAGCAAGCTCTTATTTAGTGCTAACCGTCTGCTGTTCTGGTGGTGGTAGTGGTGATTTAATTGCTAAGTCGTGTCTGACTCTTGTGACACCCCCATGCACTGTATCCCTCCAGGCTCCTCTATGCACGGAATTATCCAGGCAAGCATACTGGACTGGGTTGCCATTCCCTTCTCCAGAGGATCTTCCCAACCCAGGGATCGAACCCATGATTCTCCTGCATTGTGGGCAGATTCTTTACCCTCTGAGCCACCAGGGAAGCTCCGTATTAACTCATAGTAGTAGTAGTAGCGATGTTAGTCGCTCAGTCACGTCTGACTCTTGCAACCCCATGGACTGAAGCCTGCCAGACTCCTTTGTCCATGGGATTCTCCAGGCAAGTATACTGAAGTGGGTTGCCATTCCCTTCTCCAGGGAATCTTCCTATCCAGGAATCCAACCTGGGTTTCCCACACTGCAGATTCTTTGCTGTCTGATCTACCAGGTATATGGTGCTTATAATAATTCTGAAGATAAATACTGTTATTACTACCTTGCACGAAAGAGGAAGAGACTAGGAGTGTGGCTCCTTCAGGGCTAAATTTAGCTGTGTGGGTTTGTCAGCCACACTAGCCACACTCCTGCAGCCACAAAGTCAAAAGACGCTTGCTCCTTGGAAGAAAAGTTATGACCAGCCTAGACAGCATGTTAAAAAACAGAGACATTACTTAGCCAACAAAGGTCCATCTAGTCAAGAGGAAGGAATAGAGAGGGTAAGTATTTTGCCCAAAGGCAGCCAGTTGGAAAGCAGCACAACTCAGCAATGCACCTAGACAGCCTGGCTCCAGTCAGTGAACTTAATCCTATGAACTTGACCCTTCCTAGTACTTGGGAGGCATGGACCTGGTGCCAGTCACCTGTGTGTATTGAGGAGATATGCCCTGAGACTTGCCAGCGTGCCAGTCACTGTGCTGGAGCTGGAACACAGGGCTGACAAAGGCACACAGCTTTAGCCCTGAAGAAGCCACACTCCTGGGAGGTCTCAGACAGTTAGCCCAGTAATGGCAATGGCAGAGTGGGGGAGGGAGTCAGTGAGTGTTGTATTAGGAGAGGGCAGCCCATCTAGGAGCATGTAGGAGCAGTACCCCATCCTGACTTGGGGCTGAATAGATTTGGAGTGAGGCTTGGCAAATAGTTGGGGAAACAAGTGAAACAGTGACAGATTTTATTTTGAGGGTGGCTCCAAAATCACCGCAGATGGTGAATGCAGCCACAAAATTAAAAGACACTTGCTCCTTGGAAGAAAAGTTATGACCAACCTAGACAGCATATTTTTAAAAAGAGACATTACTTAGCCAACAAAGGTCCATCTAGTCAAAGGTATGATTTTTTCTAATATGGAGAGTTGGACTATAAAGAAAGCTGAGCACCAAAGAATTGATGCTTTTGAGCTGTGGTGTTGGAGAAGACTCTTGAGAGTCCCTTGGACTGCAAAGAGATCCATCCAGTCCATCCTAAAGGAAATCAGTCCTGAATATTCATTGGAAGGACTGATGCTGAAGCTGAAGCTCCAATCCTTTGGCTACCTGATGTGAAGAACTGACTTATTGGAAAAGACCCTGATGCTGGGAAAGATTGAGGGTGGGAAGAGAAGGGGATGACAGAGGATGAGATGGTTGGATGGCATCACTGACTCAATGGACATGAGTTTGAGTAAGCTCCGGGAGTTGGTGATGGACAGGGAGGCCTGGTGTGCTGCAGTCCATGGGTTGGAAAAGAGTCGGACACGACTGAGCTACTGAACTGAACTGAACTGGAGGCTTGGCCAGGTGTAAGGTCCACCTGAAAAAAGAACAGAAGTTTAACTGGCAAAAGCAAAAAAAAAAAAAAAAAGAAGAAGAAGAAGAGAAGAGAAAAGCAAAGGGAAAAAAGAAAGGAGGGAGGTGTCACTTGCAGGGGGTGAGTGAATGTGAAGGACTTGGCTGAGGCCCAGGGGAAGGCCCTGGCTCTCACTCTCTAGATCTCATGTAACTGCTTCCTGGAAAGTGGAGGGTCCGACCTCACAAAGTGCAGGACTCTGATGGCGCCCCGGGCTCCGCTGCAAAGAGTCACGGGGCAGGGGTGTGGCTCCTGCAAAGGAACCACCCAACTGTAGGGCTGTGACTTTCCAAGCAGTAGTTCTCCACTGAGGGGGACATTTGGCCAAATCTGGAGGTATTTAGGTTGTGAAAGCTTGGGGGAGTAGAGTACCACTGGCATCTAGTGGATGGACCCCAAGGGGTGCTGCTAGACATCCTACAAGACGCAGGACAGCACCCCAGGCCAGAGACTGATCTGGCCCCAAATGCCAAATAGCGCCCACAGTGAGAAACCACAGACCAAACAGAGGACCCACACAAAGCAACTCGTGAGCAGTTCACAAGTGTCCCGTGGGACAAAGATGGAGAAACAGGGCTCTCGGAAGAGGCTAACTTCAAAAGGAAATGAAACAAGGCTTCTAAGAAATTCCAGCAGTGCTTTAAAAAAATAAACAAAATGAAATGTTAGGAAGCCCCTGTGCCAGGCTCTAAGTCCTGGTTTCAGTTTCCTAACTCCCTGGAGTAGGTCTGCATAGAGGTGGGGTCACACCCCGGTCCAGCCCGTGCAGACTGGGGGATCCTACCCACCAGCGAGCCCTGTCTGATACGTGAGAGGCTGAACCCTGGATCCAGGATGAAATGAGCTGATTGTGTGCTGACCAATGACGGCTGGTCAGCTTCAGCCCTTCCCCACTTCCCTTGCCCCGTGAGTCTGGGACAGGAGATGAAGGCATCTGAGACGGGGATCTCTCATCTAACTCCTTCTCTCCCTCCAGGACCAGTGGTTCGCAAGAGGGTAGGGTGTCTACACCCCAGAGACAAAGGAATAAATAAAAGCACAAATTCAGAGTTTTTTGGTATTAACACTCTTAATACTTGCTTTTTGTGTATGTTTTAAAGTGTAATATTTTATAACTAATATATAAAATTTATTAGTAAAGCAAATATGCAAATATGTGGCTTATATCTGGAGAGAAACCATAATCAAAAATATAATTGTACCCCATTGTTCTTGGGCTCCCCTGGTGCCTCAGCTGGTAAAGAATCTGTCTGCAGTGCTGGAGACCTGGGTTTGATCCCTGGGTTGGGAAGATCCCCTGGAGGAGGGCTTGGCAACCCACTCCAGTATTCTGATCTGGAGAATCGCCATGGACAGAAGAGCCTGGTGGGTTACTGTCCATGGGATCACAAAGAATCAGAAATGGCAGAAAGACAAATATATGATATTGCTTATATGTGGAATCTAAAAAAATGGGTTCAAATGAACTTATTTACGAAACAGACTCACAGACTTGGAAAACAAACTATAGTTAGCAGAGGGTAAGCGGGGAGAAGGGATAAATTTGGAGATTGGGATTGACGTAGAGATCCAACTATATATAAAACAGATAACTGATAAGTACCTACTGTACAGCACAGGTAATTTTACTCAATACTCTGAAATCCCCTATATGGGAAAATAATCTTAAAAAAAGAGTAGATATGTGGTGAAGGACAGGGAAGCCTGGCCTGCTGCAGTTCATGGGGGTCACAGAGTCAGACACGACTGAACGACTGATTAACAACAAAATGTGTATGTATAACTGATTCACTTCTCTGTACAGCAGAAACTAACTCAACGCTGTATATTAACTATATTCCAATAAAAAGGAATTTTTTAAATAAAATAAATATGCAAACGCATGGCTATTTTTAGGTTAACATGCTTACATGAATTAGGATATTGGGAGTACAAAAGCTCATAAAATGTTTGAGGTGCATCATCAAACACTTTTGCTTTGGCTATGGTCTATTTGTTAGCATGGACTCTGAAATGGGGTGACTTGGGAAGTTGCTCTTTTTCTTTCAATGTTTTAAAAGTTTTTAAATTAATTAATTTCTTTTTATTTTTTAGCCATGCCTGTAGCACATGGGATCTTAGTTCCCCAAACAGGGATTGAAGCTGTGCTCCCTGCGTTGGAAGGCAATTTTTTTTTCCTTAACCTAACAGAACACAAAATTTCATTCACATGGTTTCAGACTCCACTTTGCAACAACCTTTAGAAAAACTACCTTCTGTCAAATTTGGGTTTAGTGTCAAAGAAGAATATCCACAGTAAAGTAAAAAGGGTGTGAAATTATTCCTCCCTTCTCTAACTATATAACTGTGGTGAGGCATGATTTCCTTCATAAACCTAAACAAAAATAGTGTAGGGAGGCAGATTCTGAACTACTGGTCTGCCTGGGAAATCCTTAACATTTTTTTTAGACCAAAGGTTTCTACTCTCCCCAGATTGAAGTTCTTCTCTTGGGAACTTTTTCAGCAAAATGGGCTTGAAGCGGCTGTGTGCAGAAGGTAGGTTTCCAACAATCAGCCTGGGTCCACCTCCATCACGGCCTTAGGGACTCACCCTGCTTTGGCTGGAGTCTGCTTGGCAGACAGTGAGGGGACCCCTGAGCCCCCACCAGTGGAAGGGAGCCTGGATTAAAGATGCTGTCTCCTGGCCAGAGATGGAAAGGATCCTTAGTTCATCAAGTGCTTCTCTTCTTTGCTTTCCCACATTTTCAGGGCTGGCTGGTATCTCAGTGCAGGAAAAATAGCAATAGACAGTAACTAGATGAGGGCATCAGGGTGGAAGTGAGTTGTATCTCTGAATACTTGCTTGGTATGGCTTTGCCTGGACTTCCCAGTGGCTCAGTAGGTAAAGAACCTGCCTGCAATGCAGGAGATGCCGGAGATACGAGTTTGATTCCTGGGTTGGGAAGATTCCCTGAAGGAGGGCATGGCAACCTACTCCAGTAGGTTTGCCTGGAGAATCCGCATGGACAGAGGAGCCTGGCAGGCTACAGTCCACGGGGTCAGCAAAGAGTCGGACATGACTGAGCATGCACTCGTGGTTTTGACTATTGATTCCTCTATGTCCAATTTATTATATTTAAAATTGAAAATATTAAAAATTATTGTTGCCAATTCAGAAATTTTAAATTAGTTTTTTAAAAAGAGATGAGCAATTCAGATTGCCAAATTTCTATCCCTTCTGGACTTTATTTGTAAACGCCAGGTTTTTCTGAAGACCATTTTTCTTTTAATAAATCAGTGGCATCTTTCTCAAAATATCATGTGGGCTGATATTCCCTCCCTGTGAAATTTACACAGTTGCATGCGCTCCAAATTTCTTGTAAAAGACTCAACCTTTGGCTCAATCTTTCCTTAAGCCAGATAGTGGTCTGGTTTCAGTGAATCTTGTTTTGTTCCAGGATTGACCTGTGAAACACATTTATTCTACAGGGAAGCTTTTGAATGAATCAATCACCTGATCCCTCCTGGTACCCACAGGCGGCTGAGAGCTCAAGGCTCCCTGTTTCCCTCCACTGTTACCTCTGTCCCTTCCTACGCCTTTTTAGAGGCCACTGGCTCAGTAGGAAGGTGGATCACATATCTGAGCTGTGTAAGCCCTCCTTCCTTTCAGGACACGTTTACCTATAAAGGGGATTTTGGCAGGTGATCAACTCCCCAAAGGAATCTGAAGCCTCTACTTGCTGCCCGAAGCCCCACATCACGGGGCCCAAACTCCCTGATGTGGAGGGGCAGCCCATGGAACTTATGACACACCAGCCTGTATCAGACAGGCAGGCATGCCTCCACCACACCCAGATAAAAGGAATCAAAACCCTTCCCACAATTTCAGAGGCTAGACCTCGGCTGGCTGTCTTTGGAGGTGATGTGAGCGAGGAGGATTCAGCGTGCTGGCTGGACCCATAGAAATAAGCACAGAGGGGACCTGATGCAGAAGGGAGTTCAGTGTCCAGAGCAGGAGGGCATCTCCCTTTTGTGTAGGACCTGAGGGACACATAAGGTGACCAGGGGACACTCTAGCACCAGTATCCTTCCCCCTGAGGACAGCATGAACTTTTTTTTTGAAATAATTTCAGAGTGTGATAGTTTTCATGACGCTGAGACTATCAGCCACTAATACTGGGGATATGGCATTAGGGCACCCTTGTAAGTACCTAACCAGGAAGTTGGAGAGGGCAATGGCACCCCACTCCAGCACTCTTGCCTGGAAAATCCCATGGACGGAGGAGCCTGGTGGGCTGCAGTCCATGGGGTTGCTGAGGGCAGGACACGACTGAGCGACTTCACTTTGACTTTTCACTTTCATGCATTGGAGAAGGAAATGGCAACCCACTCCAGTGTTCTTGCCTGGAGAATCCCAGGGACGGGGGAGCCTGGTGGGCTGCCGTCTATGGGGTCGCATAGAGTCGGACACGACTGAAGTGACTTAGCAGCAGTGGCAGCAACCAGGAAGTAGCCAAACTGGCTTGTTTTCATGCCTAGTAAAGACAATTCAAGGGGCTTCCCTGGTGGCTCAGTGGTAGAGAGTCTGCCTGCCAGTGCAGAAGATGCGGATTCAATCCCTGGGTCAGGAAGATCCCCTGGAGAAGGAAATGGCAACTCACTCCAGTCCTATTGCCTGGCGAATCCCGTGGACAGAGGAGTCAGATGGGCTACAGTCCATGGGATTGCCAAAAGTTGGACACAACTAAACAACAACAACCAAGACGACTCAATGGACATGAATTTGAGCAAACTCCGGGAGATAGTGGAAGACCCGGGAGCCTGGTGTGCTGCAGTCCACGAGGTCGCAAAGAATCAGACACAACTGAGCAACTCAACGATAACAACCACAACAATTTCACAGACACCCTGAAAAAAACTTGTAATGGGAACTAAAAGCTTACTTCCATCACGTAAATTTTTTTTCATTAAAGGGTGTGAAATAATACAAAAATACTGGTCTTTCACCCTGGTTCCTGCCTCGGAGCTCCTGAAACCCTTGTAATTTCCTGGGTGCTAAAAGTGTCTTTTGTTCTAATGAAGCAACTCTAGGTGGGTTCCTGAAGGCTCCTGGGTGACTAATGGTCATCACAAAAAAAAAAAAACAAGCCATGATGAGAAGCTTGGAATTTTCAGCCCCACCTCCCATTCTCTTTGGAAGGGAGAAGGGCTGAAAGTGAAATTAGTGATTAATCATGCCCATATGATGAAGCTTCATGAAATCCCAATAGTAGCGGGTTCAGAGAGCACCTGGGCTGGTGAGCACATGGAGGTACTGGAAGAGAGCAGGGACCCCCAGACCCCCCTCCCACACAGCTTTCCCTATGCGCCTCTTCTATCCGAATGCTCATCTATATCCCTTATCATATCCTTTTTATAATGAACCAGTACATATAAGTAAGGGCTTCCCAGGTGGCTCAGTGGTAAAGAATCTGCCTGCCAAGCAGGAGACTCAGGTTCAATCCCTGGGTGGGGAAGATCCCCTGGAGGAGGACATGGCAACCTACTCCAGGATTCTTGCCTGGGAAATCCCATGGACAGAGGAGCCTGGTGGGCTACAGTCCACGGGGTCACCAAAGAGTCTGACTCAACTTATCGACTAAACAACAAATGTAAGTAGACTTTTCCTGAGTTCTGTGACCAGCTCTAACAAATTAATTGAACCCGAGGAGGGAGGTGGTGGGAACCTCTGATTCATAGCTGATAGTTCAGAGGTGCTGGTAACAACGTAGACTTGTTATTAGCATCTGAGCTGGGGCGGGGGAGGGGAGTCTTGCAACACTGAGTCCTTAACCTGTGGGATCTTAAACTGTCTTCATTAGATGGTGTGAGGACTGAGTTCGATGGTGGGATGCTCACCTGGTTGGGGACCCTTGGCATCGGAAACAATATTCTGTGTCTTATAATCATGGTACGTGGAAAAGAATATACATGTGCAGATAGAACTGAGTCACTTGGCTCTGCACCTGAAACATTGTAAATCAACTGTACTTCAATAGGAAAGTTTCTTCTTAAGTGATGGAGAAATTTGAGTCCTCCTGATGGTTAATCTTATGTGTGGGTGGACTCCCCATGGGGTGACCAGCTCAAATGTTGTTTCGGGGTGTGTCTGTGAGGGGGTTCCTGGATGAGATTAGCGTTTCAGTGGGTGGACCTCACCCAGTCCAAGCAAATGGTCCTCCCCAGTGAGGGTGGACATCACCCAGTCCACTGAGCACCTGAATAGAACAGAAGGTGGAGGAAGGGGCCAATGTGCCTGGTTGCCTCAGCTGGGAATACTGTGGGATTCCACCTATGTGAGGTACCGTGCATGTGTGAGTGCTAAGTTGATTCAGCTGTGTCTGACTCTTCACGACCCCGTGGACTGTAGCCCGCCAGGCTCCTCTGTCCGTGGGATTCTCCAGACAATAATACTGGAGCGGGTTGCCGTGCCCTTCTCCAGGGGATCTGCCCCACCCGGGGTGAATTGCGTCTCTTCTGTTCTCCTGCTTTGGCAGGCAGGTTCTTCACCACTGGCACTACCCTGAAGCCCATGTGAACTACGTAGAATAGTCAAACTCACAGAGACAGGAAGGCCAAGAGGGGTTACCAGGGGCTGGGGGGAGAGAGAGAGTGATTTGTTGTTTAATGAATACAGAGTTTATGCTGGGGTGATGAAAACATTTAGGTGTAGACGATGCTGCTGGTGATACAACATTGTGCAATCACGTACTGCCAATGAATTGTATAATTGTTGCCGTTCAGTCACTAAGTCATGTCCAGCTCTTTGCGACCCCGTGGACTGTAGCTCACCGGGCTCCTCTGTCCTCCACTGTCCCCTGGAGTTTGCTCAGATTCATGTCCATTGAGTCGGTGATGGCATCCAACCACCTTGACCTCTGTCGTCCTCTTCTCCTCCCGCCTTCAGTCTTTCCCAGCATCAGGGTCTTTTCCACTGCTTACCTATCCACTGTTAAAACGATAAATGTTACGGATATTTGACTGCAGTTATAAACACACAAAAATAGTTTCTTTCAGAATTCTGGAGGCTAGAAATCCAAAATGAAGGTATTGAGGAGGGAAAAGAAGGAAAAAAAGTACGTCAGAAATGTTACTTTTTTAATGAAGTTTGTATAATCTACGTCCCTGATGGCTCAGACAGTAAAGAATCTGCCTGCAATGAGAGAAGCCCAGGTTCGATCCCTGGATCTAGAAGATTCCCTGGAGAAGGGAATGGCTACCTACTCCAGTATTCTTGCCTGGAGAATTCTATGGACAGAGGAGCCTGGTGGGCTACTGTTCCTGGGGTCGCAAAGAGTCAGACACGACAGAGCGACTTACACTTTCACTTTTTTTGGTATACAATCTACTGTGATAGAGCCAACATCTTAAATCCCATTGGAAGAAAGTGGGGGGTAAATACATGCATGTCACTTCCTCTCAGATATGCCATAGATAAGACGTTCTCCTCCGCATGCCGCTGTCTTCCCTTCCCTGGCTCATCCTCTGCGCCACTGGGTCTTCAGGGACCACAGCTCTGTGTCAACACACCCCTCTGCTCCATCCTGCCCCTCCTTCACTGGGTCACGCCTGGGTTCAGACACCAGGGCAGGCCCTTGGGACCTCTAGGTCTTGGGTAGCTGTTCATCTTCCCAGATCTCTTTTGGGCAAGTGGTGTGAGAGTCCCCATCTGTTTCAGGCAGTGCTCCCTTGCAGTGGTAGGAACCAGGCTAGCTATTTTATGCAGAGATAGATCTATTAGCCAATTCATGTGCTTATAGAACTTTCAGAAGGGCTACAGAAGAGGCAGCAGGTGAGGCTCCCAGGAATGACTCAGAGAACTAACCCGCCAAGGGAGTTGCCTCTTTGGCATCCAGCAGAAGTCCCAGAACCAGGAGGCTTATCAGTCTGGGAACCTCCGCCTCCAGGGACAGAGCACCCGATAGATAAATAAACAGGTGCACCCGACTGCAGCCTCTATGTGCCTTTAGTCCTGTTCAAAGTTCAGCTCTCTCCCAGCCCCATCTAATCTGCACCTCATGAATCATGTCCATAGCCCTGTTGGCAAAGCAGGCTGGCAAAGGCAGCTTTAGCCTCTGTAGCCTCTGCAGAAAAGAAAAGCCCAGCAGAAGCAGGGTGGGATGAAAGAATAAGATCACACCTGCCACACCACTTCATGGAGGTGTTGGGGGCAGTCTAACCAGCGTATCCTGATATCCCCATCATTTCATTCATTATTTGCCATTTATTGTGCCAAGGGAGGCTTCCTAAGTAGTGTTAGTGGTAAAGAACCTGCCTGCCAATGCAGGAGCCATGGTTTTGATCCCTCGGTTGGGAAGATCCCCTGGAGGAGGGCTTGGCACCCCACTCCAGTATTCTTGCCTAGAGAATCCCAAGGACAGAGGAGCCTGGTGGGCTACAGTCCAGAGGTTGCAGAGTTGGACACAATTGAAGCAACTTTCACTCCAATCCCAAAGAAAGGCAATGTCAAAGAATGCTCAAACTACCACACAATTGCTCTCATCTCACACGCTAACAAAGTAATGCTCAAAATTCTCTAAGCCAGGCTTCAGCAATATGTGAACCGTGAATTTCCAGATGTGCAAGCTGGTTTTAGAAAAGGCAGAGGAACCAGAGATCAAATTGCCAACATCTGCTGGATCATGGAAAAAGCAAGAGAGTTCCAGAAAAATGTCTATTTCTGCTTTTTTGACTATGTCAAAGCCTTTGACTGTGTGGATCACAATAAACTGTGGAAAATTCTGAAAGAGATGGGAATACCAGACCACCTGACCTGCATCTTGAGAAACCTGTATGCAGGTCAGGAAGCAACAGTTAGAACTGGACATGGAACAACAGACTGGTTCCAAATAGGAAAAGGAGTACGTCAAGGCTGTATANGAAACAGTGGAAACAGTGTCAGACTTTATTTTTTGGGCTCCAAAATCACTGTAGGTGGTGACTGCAGCCATGAAATTAAAAGACGCTTACTTCTTGGAAGGAAAGTTATGACCAACCTAGATAGCACATTAAAAAGCAGAGACATTACTTTGCCAACAAAGATCCGTCTAGTTAAGGCTATGGTTTCTCCAGTGGTCATGTATGGATGTGAGAGCTGGACTGTGAAGAAAGCTGAGCACCGAAGAATTGATGCTTTTGAACTGTGGTGCTGGGGAAGACTCTTGAGAGTCCCTTGGACAGCAAGGAGATCCAACAGTCCATCCTAAAGGAGACCAGTGCTGGGTGTTCATTGAAAGGACTGATGCTGAGGCTGAAACTCCAATATTTGGCTACCTCATGCAAAGAGTTGACTCTTTAGAAAAGACCGTGGTGCTGGGAGTGATTAGGGGCAGGAGGAGAAGGGGATGACAGAGGATGAGATGGCTGGATGGCATCACTGACTTGATGCACATGAGTTTGGGTGAACTCCGGGAGTCGGTGATAGACAGGGAGGCCTGGAGTGCTGCAATTCATGGGATCGCAAAGAGTTGGACACAACTGAGTGACTGAACTGAACTGAATTGAACTGAAGTAACTTAGAACACACGCACACACTGTACCAAGAACTTGGTGATGAGTAAAGCACAGGCCCTACCCTCAGAGCGCTTCCAGTCTGTGTTACGAACTGAACTGTGTCCCCACCCACCTTCAAATTCACAATGAAGCCCTTACCCACAAGGTGACTTTTTTGAAGACAGGTCTTTTAGGAGATAATATAAAATAACTAGATCCCAGTAAAATGTCAAGCATATCAAAGTATGCATGTTTCCCAATAGAAACTCTCCATTGTAATAGCTTGGGGTTGTTTCATGTCTGAAAATCTTCAGTGACAAGGGTTAAGGAGAACCTGCTAATCGTATTTTCTACATTGTATTAGTCCAGTTTTTCTCTGTATACTGTTTTCAGATTTTTCAGGCCCTAGGAAAATGAAGGAGAGGTGAGAGATAAGAAAGAGCTGATTGAAATTTAACCCAATTAAAATCTGGTTTTGATTATCTCTATTGTAGAATATGAGCTTCCCAGGTGGCTCAGTGGTAAAGAATCCACCTGCTGATGCAGAAGACATAAGAAACATAAGTTCGATCCCTGGGTCAAAGGAAATGGCAATCTGCTCCAGTATCCTTGCCTGGAAAACCCCATGGAAAGAGTCGGACACGACTGAGCGATTGAGCACAGAGTAAAATGAGGTCATGAGAATAGAGCCCTAACCTTCCAGGGTCAGATAGCATGATCCAGCCCCCTCTTTTTCCCCAGACTGAGAGGGACAACCATGCTGGTTATCAACGATGTAACGGGAAAACTGTACAACAGGCTGCAGACAAGCAGACTTTCAGCAGCTGGCCCTTGACTGGGACAGAAACAACTGAGCAGATACCCTCCCTAACTTAAAGGAGCCCAGAGTCATGGACACACCGGACCAAATGCAGCTCTAGTGCACAGGGCAAGGATGTCATTCCTGGTGGACTGTTCTATAAAGCAACTCAGGCAGGGTGCTGTGGACTGAAAGGACCTGTTCCCTAAAAGCACAGGTTGAAGTTCTAAGTCTCCTTCCCTGTGGATGTGATCTTATATTCAGAAGTAGGGTCACATTTTGCAGGTGTAATTGAGTTAAGGCAAGGTCATATGGGATTAGGGGCTCCTAACGCAATGACTAGTCAAGGCTATGGTTTTTCCAGTGGTCATGTATGGATGTGAGAATTGGACTATAAAGAAAGCTGAGAGCTGAAGAATCGATGCTTTTGAACTGTGATGTTGGAGAAGACTCTTGAGAGTCCCTTGGACTGCAAGGATATCCACCCAGTCCATCCTAAAGGAAATCAATCCTGAATGTTCATTGGGAAGACTGATGTTGAAGCTGAAACTCCAATCTTTTGGCCACCTGATGCGAAAAACTGACTCATTTGAAAAGACCCTGATGCTGGGAGGAGAAGGGGACGACAGAGGATGAGATGGTTGGATGGCATCACTGACTCAATGGACATGAGTTTGAGTAAACTCCAGGAGTTGGTGATGGACAGGGAGGCCTGGCATGGTACAGTCCATGGGGTCACAAAGAGTCAGACATGACTGAGTGACTGAGCTGAACTGAATGCAATGACTGATGCTGAACTGAAGCTCCAATACTTGGGCCACCTGATGTGAAGAGCCGACTTATTGGGAAAGACCCTGATGCTGGTAAAGACCCTGATGCCGGGAAAGATGGAAGCCAAAAGGAGAAGGGGGGGCAGAGGATGAGACGGTTAGATAGCATCACCAACTCAGTGGACATGAATCTGAACAAACTCTGGGAGAGAGTGAAGGACAGGAGAGCCTGGCACACATGGGGTCAGACACGACTTAGCAACTGTTGAACAGCAACAACAATGCAATGACATTTTTTTCAGATAAAAAATTTATTTAATTTACTCAAATGGGAGGATCATTGCTTTACAGTATTGTGTTGGTTTCAGCCATACAGAATATGAATCAGCCACAGGTGTACCCACATCCCCTCCCTCTTGAACCACCCTCCCACCTCCCAGTCCATCCCCCATCTCTAGGTTATCCCGGAGCCCCGCTGTGAGCTTCCGGCATCATACAGCAAACGCCTGCTGGCTACTCTACACCTGGGACCGCATATGCTTCCATGCTGCTCCAAACGGGAGATGCAGAGAAAGACGCTCAGAAGAGAAGGCCCGGTGAAGACGGAGGCAGAGGCTGGAGAGACACGGGCCATCACCAAGGGGCATCGGGAAGCTGGTGGTAGCTGGAAGAGGCAGGGAAGACAGAGCTTTCAAAACAAACACAGTCCTGCGAGAGCCTGATTTCTGGCCTTCAGAAAGGTGAGAAAGCACATTGTTGGTCTCATAAGCCTTCATGTCAGCAGCCCTTGGAAACGGATACACAGGACAACCTGGAAAAGAGCAACAAAGGATGACACTCTGCCTGCGGTCCCTTCACAACAGGAGTTTTCCTCCACTAAAAGCCAGGTTGCCTAGAATCAGCCTCCTATTCACCAGCTAAAATGTTTCACTGGGGCTGCTGAACTCTGCTGCCTGAAGCAACGCCAGGGAGTGGCTGGCTCGTATTGGCACGGCCTTCCTGCTTCTTACTGTGTGGGTCTCCCCTGCCCCTGGTAACTGGGGTCCCTCTACACTTCCTCTTGGCCAGAAGTCCTGGTTCCCCTTCATGCAGCTCCAGAGTCTGGTCCAGGGGGTGCTCAGTCATGTCTGACTCTTGGTAACCCCCTGGACCGTAGCTCACAAGGCTCCTCTGTCCATGGTATTCTCCGAGCAAGAATACTGGAGTGGGTTGCCATTTCCTCCTCCATGGGAATCGTCCCAACCCAGGAATGGAACCTGGGTCTCCTGAGTCTTCTGCATTGCAGGCAGATTCTTTACCACTGAGCCATCGGGAAGCCCAGCTCCAGAACGTCCCACCAAAATCTCCATTCCTGCTCCCTCTTTGGTAGTCAAAGGGACACATCTCTTGGCACCAGAAAGGTGCCTGCTTTCAGATGACACGGGACATCTAAGTTTAACATCCCCACCCCTAACAAGCCCACAAGAGTACCTGGCCCAGAACAGGTGTTCTAGAGATGCAGGTTTGATCCCTGGGTCAGGAAGATCTGCTGGAGGAGGGCATGGCAACCCACTCCAGTATTCTTGCCTGGAGAATTCCATGGACAGAGGAGCCCGGCGGGCTACAGTCCATGGGGTTGCAAAGAGTCAGACACAACTGAAGCGACTTAGCACGCACACAGAGACCCACTGAATGAAGGGTGGCCCTGCCTCTTGGACTTCTGCACCCTGTGGGCATCATCAAGAGGTGCAGACAGCCAGGCCTACGTGGCAGAGATGTTTTTAAGCAAGCAGATCCTGCAGTGCCTTTTAAATCACGCTTATCTGTGTAGGGCTTCCCTGGTGGTTCAGATGGTAAAGAATCCGCCCACAATGCAGGAGACCTGGGTTCGATCCCCGGGTTGGGAAGATCCCCTGGAGGAGGGCATGGCAACCTACTCCAGTATTCTTGCCTGGAGAATCCCGTGGACTGAGGAGCCTGGCGGGCTACGGTCCATGGGGTCGCAAAGATTTGGACACGGCTGACTAACACTTTCGATATCTGTGCGGGAGCCTCTGGGTTCCCCAGAATTGATCCTTCTGCCAGGCTTGATCAGTTTGATGGAAAACGCTAGGTACCTGACCAGGTGGGCGGCCCTGGAGGGCCTCTTTCTCCTTCACATTTGCTTTCTCCCTTCCCCCGTTTCTTCTCTCTCCCAGCTTTTATAAAGGGGTGTGGGCCCTTGCCCAATCAGGGTTAGTGATATCATCGCAGAATCTGACCTGTGCAAAGTCCTTGGCCACGTTTTTTGCAAGTCCATAACATATCACTAGGTGGCAGTGTTTCCACAGATTGCTGTCCCTTACCCAGCCAGGCTCCTCTGTCCCTGGGATTCCCTAGGCAAGAAGACTGAAGTGGGTTGCCATTCCCTTCTCCAAGGGATCTTCTTGACCCAGGGATTGAACCTGGGTCTCCCGCACTGCAGGCAGATTCTTTATCGTTCGAGACACCAGGGAAGCCCCCTTCACCTTGAAACTTGCTAGAAACGCTCCCACAGACACAGGAGATTGTTTTCAGGTATTTAAGGAGGGAGAGACTCCCCTCACAATTAGCTACTCTAAAACCAGATGATTCCTTTGACCTACGTTTTCCAATATTATCCCAGAGAAGTACAATTTGCAACTTGTGTTTTGGCAAGTTTACCTGACATTCTTGCTTTAAATTAGGTGCTTTGTGTCCATATTATTAGGCAATTAAAAAATCAATGTTTTTTTAAGATCAGTTTTACCTTTATAGAAAAGCTGATCAGAAAGGACAGAGAGTTCTCTCTTATCACTTAAAATCACCCCCACACAGCCCAGTCCCCCTATTGCTAACATCTTGTGCTGCTGGTGTACATTTGTTGCTACTGACAAGTCAGTGTTGATACATTATTATTAACTAAAATTTAATATGGCAAGTAATAAAAATTTAACGTGGCATGACGATTTCAACAGGAAAAGCAGACAGGACTTGGTGATTGGTCATCTGGAGTGGGGGATGGGTTAGGTGTGTGTGTGTGTGTGTGTGTGTGTGTGTGTAACACAGAGCAGGCAGCCTGTGGGTTCCTCCCTGGGTCCTCCCTGTGACTTCCTCCCTGGTCACCAGGAAGACTGCATGCAGGACGCAAATTAGAGCACAGTAGGATGATCACATTCGATGAGAGAAGGGAGGACTTAAGTTTTGGCCTTTTGAATTTGAAGTGTTTTGAAGACTAGCCTGTTTCTGACCCCCAGTGATGAGTGGGAGGAGGGGTGGGGGTGAAGGAAGCAGAACTCAGTAGTAAAGCCCAGTAAGCCCCATGATCAAAAGTCACAGGTCCTGTATCACAGAGACAGAGAGACGGTCCAGGTGGAAGGAGTCTTGTCCATTGTGTTGATTTGCCCTGCTGGTTCAAGACAACTCCCGGGGCTGAGTGAAAAATGTTAGAACTTTGGTTCTGTTGGTTTCTACTTGAAAGAAAGAGAAGAGGGAAGGAAGGAGAGAGAGGGAGGAAAGAGCAAGGAAGA
Source organism: Redunca redunca (assembly GCA_006410935.1). Taxonomy (NCBI): domain Eukaryota; kingdom Metazoa; phylum Chordata; class Mammalia; order Artiodactyla; family Bovidae; genus Redunca; species Redunca redunca. The sequence goes on from SJYQ01008005.1 coordinate 150,449, forward strand.
AAGGAGAGAAAAAGAAGTGTGCTCTGTCCATCTGCCACGTGGGCTGACCGAGGCGCACGTTCTCACTGCAGGAGCCAGACTGGCAGGTGTCGTGGGTGCACCAGGCACCTGGATGGGAGCTCCAGGTGGTGTGAATTGATGCCACTTCTCAGACCTTCCTTGTTCCAGAATTTTGCTGTTATTGAAGATTCCAAATTCCATGAAAAGAATGTGCAGATTATATTATCTAGCTTTTAACTAAATGAATCCTCGTGAAAATGGACAAAGATGTCCACTGAACAAGGGCATGAAGGGGTTGCTAAGGCAGCACGCAGAGATGGACAAGAAGGGGGAGGGCTGGCACTTCTCTACTCCAGGGATGAGCCACCGCCAGCCAACTTACAAAGTCTGAACCTTGGCAGGAGTTTTAAATAAATAAATGAATAGATTTAACCTGTACATTCAAGGTCAAGGTAACACTTCACTGTGAATGAGAAAGTTACCACTGCCAGAAACATGTGCTGGGATGAGAATATTCTGGAAACAGAAGTTGGGGAAGGTTTCTATCATTAAGAGACTTTATTGCTGACAAATGATGTGTGAATCTATAAAAGCTCTCGTATCTCGCGTTTTAAAACTTGGAAACACTACTTTCTAATATGTTAAAAAGCTTTTGAGGGATTCTCTGGGTTTTAAAACCCATTTGTGAAACATATAAAAACAGTTTCCTATTAATTTGCAAGAACCATTCTCTGATAGCAAAGAGCATGGAAATATACTACTAACTGCACCTCAACAACAATAATAATAAACTTTTGCGTACTTGGGAGATGGGGTTGAAAACTGAGTATTCTGAGTTAACAAGCAGAGCACGCAATACCCACTATGGTTTTCCAAAAAGATGAAGCATGTTCCATCACACTGAAATGAAGCAGGGCCCTGTGGTCCTTGACCCCCATACCATGTCTCCTGCCTGCCTTTTGTCTGTGCAAAGCTTTAGTCACAGAGCAAGTTTGATCAGAGGAGTGAGAAATGAGGGAACAAAGGAAACAGTCAAAGGAAACTAAATGAAAATAATGTAGTCATTAAGCGCAGTCAGGGACCTTGAGTTCCTTCTCAGGGGCTGTAGATAATAAACACTCTGCGCCACATCCTGGGAGCTGTCTTAGAGACACCAAAACACCAGGTGGAGGAGCTCACTGCATGACGACCAGACGGTGCCCAGGACACGAGCTGCCGCGATTCCGAGAACTGATCGCATCGTGAAGAAACGGGACAAGCGCGCCTGGAACTGAGGATTAACTGCCCCTGACAGGAGCTGATGCTGGCGGGACCACTGATGACCAATCAGAGATGCCTGCCAGAGACGAACCAATCAGAGATGCCTGCCAGAGGCGAACCAATCAGAGATGCCTGCCAGAGGCGCCCGCGCTGTTTCTGCGCGCAGCCCCCTGCCCCCTCTCTAAGCGCCCCCGCTTCCTGCTTGTCAGGATCGGGGAGTGGGCCTTGGGACAGACATCCCCCTGCCTCAGTTGCCAGCCTCTGAAATAAAGCAAACCCTCCTTCCCACCAGCCTGGCCTCTTTATGGGCTTTTGAGCAGCAAGCAGCCTGACCCACACACTCCTTTTGATAACAGATTTTGGTGCCCATCTCTTAGACATTATTCAAAGTAACTGAGGGTAATAGAAGATTTTTGAAAAAGCAAAATCATTTTGATTGTTGGTAAAGGCTTTGCCTTCATTTATCTTCCAAGCTAGAGGAGATGAAGATAAAAAAAATGCAATAGACATTTAAACCTGTGTTTATTACTCCTTTTTACATACTTTTAAATTTTCTATTTCTGTGTATATTTTATGATATGCATAACATGTATCAAGGATAGAGTTGGGGAGACAGATAATTCACAAGTAAATGTTTTTAAATGTATATAACATACAGCTTTGTTGTTATTTTGTTGCGACCCCATGGACTGCAGCCCACCTGGCTCCTCTGTCCATGGGATTCTCCAGGCAAGAGTACTGAAGTGGGTGCCGTGCCCCCCTCCAGGGGATCTTCCTGATCCAGGGGATCTTCCTGATCCAAGGGATCGAATCTGCGCCTCCTGCTTCTCCTCTGTTGGCAGGTGGGTTCTTTACCACCAGCGCCACCTGGGAAGTCCATACACAGCTCAGTAATACATTATTATGCACATTAAATGCATGTGTTTCTATATGCATAGATGAAGAAGGAACATATATTCATATACAGTATTTCATATAATATATACTGGATATTGATTGTGATAATTTTATATTACATGTTACATTATATATTAGATATAAATACTACATTTCTTTGTATTAACACATATTATAATTGTCCATATGTATTTACATACTGTAATTTACATTATACTACATCTGTGTGTATATGCAATCCTCTGACATTTTCCCAGTCCATTCACTCTCCCACCTAGAAGAATTCTCCACCTTTTCTTAACATGCCTTAAACCCTCCATGCTTCATCCTCATCCTCACTCTCAGCTGATGGCATCGCTTCCTATTTCACAGAGGAGATCGAAGCATCCACAGAGAACCCTCACCATCCCCATCATCCTCACCATATCACATCACCAGCCACCAGCCACCAGGCATCTGTGCTGAGCTTGCTGCCTTCTGTCCATAACAATGAATAGAAGTGAGTCTTCCATCCAGGGCCTGCCTCTACACTCCTGTTCCAGGTGCCCTCCCCTCCTATCTGCACAGAGAAAGCTTCAGAAACCCTCCTACCCAATGCCACCCAGTCAGCGTACAAACCTGGGGTTTCTTCTCCCATGTGTAAACGTACAACCAAAACCTCTTCCCCTCCTCCCACTCCTTCCAGCTCCTGTCCCATTTCTCTGTGCCCCTCAACAGCACAACCTCTTGAGTCACTTAAAGTCATTGCCTCCAACTCTTCTTCTCCCACTAGGGCATTTGTACATGAATGCTTGGTTGCTTTAGTTATGTCCAACTGTTTGTGACCCCATGGACTGTAGCCTGCCAGGCTTCTCTGTCCATGGAATTCTCCAGGCATGAATACTGGAGTGGGTTGCCATTTCCTTCTCCAGGGGATCTTCTAGACCCAGGGATTGAACCCTCTTCTCCTGTATCTCCTGCCTTGCAGGCGGATTGTTTACTGACTGAGCAACCGGGGCAGCCCATTTACTTCCCACTCTTTAGGGCATTTACTTCCCACTATTTTGCCAAAATTTATCTTGCTGAGGTCAGTAATGACTTCCAAACTGTGAAATCCAAAGCTCACTTCCCAGGGGTTCTCAAGGTCAGCCAGCAAGCCATCTTTGGGCACGGAGGACCTTTCTCTGCTTGAAGCCCTCTCTGGCTTGGTTGCCAGGACACCCCATCTGTGGGAAGTTCCTGGATCTCTGACCAGCCTCCCTGGGCACCTGCTGACTGATGACTGAGCTCTCACTTCTTGCCTCACTCTGAGGCAGTCTCTCTGGACAGCCTTATCCTTTTACCTTCCACCTAGAGTTGCATTCCCCAGTGAAGGACCCCAGCCTTTCCCCCTGAACTCCAGAATCACTACCCAACTCTCTCCTTGACAACCTTCCCTTTCAGGTCTAAGTGGTCTCTCAAGGCTAAGTTGCCCCATTGTGAGCTCCTGATAAATGTTTCCCTCCCTAAGGTTGGCTGGTTCCCTGGTGGCTCAGATGGTAAAGAATCTGCCTGCAATGCAGGAGATCTGGGTTCAATCCCTGTGTTGGGAAGATCCCCTGAAGAAGGAAATGGCAACCCACTCCAGTATTCTTCGGCTTCCCTTGTGGCTCAGCTGGTAAAGAATCCACCTGCAATGTGGGAGATCTGGGTTTGATTCCAGGAATGGGAAGATCCCCTGGAGGAAGGCATGGCAACCCACTCCAGTATTCTTGCCTGGGAAATCCCATGGACAGAGCAGCCTGATGGGTTACAGTCCATAGCGTTGCAAAGAGTTGGACAGGACTGAGCAACTAACACACTCGAGGCTAAGGCCAGTTCCTTCCTGGTGGCTGGGCAAGCCACAAGCCTTACGGTTGACCTTGACTCCCTCCTTTCTCCTAGTGTGGTAGATATAACAGTCCCCTTGAAAGATTTCCAGATGCACAAACCCAGAACCTGTGACTACATTACCTTTCAGACAACAAGGACTTTGCAACTGTGATTAAAATTGGGAGAGGATCTGTATAGATCATTCAGGTGGACACCACAGTGTTATCACAAGGGTCCTTGTAAGAGAGAGACCAAAGGGTGAAGGTCAGTGTGGGAGATGTGATGGCTGCTAAAGAACTTGGAGTGACACAGAGTCAGAAGCCAAAAAGTGTGGTCGCCTTTAGAACTGGGAAAAGATAAGAAAGTGGATTTCCTTCTAGAACCTACAGAAGAAGCACTCATTTTAGAGGTCTGATCTCCAGAATGGTAAAATAATTTGGGGGTGTTGTTTAGCCACCAAGTTTGTGGTGTTTTGTTACAGCATCAATAGGGAAAGAACAAACTAAGGAAATTCTGTTGTGGTGTTGGAGAAGACTCTTGAGAGTCCCTTGGACTGCAAGGAGATCCAACCAGTCCATCATAAAGGAAATCAGTCCTGAATGTTCATTGGAAGGACTGATGCTGAAGCTGAAACTCCAATAATTTGGATACCTGATGTAAAGAGCTGACTCATTGGAAAAGACCCTGATGCTGGGAAAGATTGAGGGCAGGAGGAGAAGGGGACAACAGAGGATGAGATGGTTGGATGGCATCACCGACTCGATGGACATGAGTTTGAGTAAACTCTGGGAGTTGGTGATGGACAGGGAGGCCTGGCGTGCCGCAATCCATGGGGTCTCTAAGAATCGGACACGACTGAGTGACTGAACTGAACTGAAATTTTCAAATAAAGAGAGAATCTTACTACTTTTTCACCACTTCAGGTCTCCTACCCTTATTCAAATCCCTATCACTTCTCACCTGGATTATTTCAGTAGTCTCCTGACTGGCCCCCAGCTTCCACCATTCTCCCCACACAGGGAACTGGGCATGTAACTCCTGAGCGAGCCATCCTGACAGTCACAAGAAAGTCAGATCACGTTAGTTGTTTTCTGTTCAACTCTCCACCAGCTCTCTCTCTCAATGGGAGTGAAAGCCAGAATCTTCACTGTGCCCAACAAAGCCCTTTAGGATCAGACCCTTCCACCTCTCTGACCTCAGCATTACGCCTGCCCCGACCACTCATTCCAGCCACACTGGCCTTTGAGTGATCGCTTCAACGGGCTAAGCAGCCACTGCCCCAGGGCCTTTGCACTTGCCCCTTTGCCTGGCATGCTCTCTCCTAGAAGTGGGCATGGCATCTGTCACAGTGAAAAGTGAAAAAAAGACTGAGTTTTTCTCTCTCCCTTTCCTACGAACAAAGAAGACAAAGAGAAGAGTGAACAGGCCAGAACATTCCTAGTTTTTATTTTTTTTCACTTTCAGTTCAGTTCAGTCGCTCAGTCGTGTCCGACTCTTTGTGACCCCATGAACTGTAGCATGCCAGGCCACCCTGTCCATCACCAACTCCTGGAGTTCACCCAAACTCATGTGCATCGAGGCGGTGATGCCATCCAGCCATCTCATCCTCTGTCGTCTCCTTCTCCTCCTGCCCCCAATCCCTCCCAGCATCAGTCTTTTCCAATGAGTCAACTCTTCACATGAGGTGGCCAAAGTATTGGAGTTTCAGCTTCAGCATTAGTCCTTCCAAAGAACACCCAGGACTGGTCTCCTTTAGAATGGACTGGTTGAATCTCCTTGCAGTCCGAGGGACCCTCAAAAGTCTTCTCCAACACCACAGTTCAAAAGCATCAATTCTTTGGTGCTCAGCTTTCTTCATAGTCCAACTCTCACATCCATACATGACTACTGGAAAAGCCATAGCCTTGACTAGATGGACCTTTGTTGGCAAAGTAATGTCTCTGCTATCTAGGTTGGTCATAACTTTCCTTCCAAGGAGTAAGCATCTTTTAATTTCATGGCTGCAATCACCATCTGTAGTGATTTTGGAGCCCCCAAAAATAAAGTCTGACACTGTTTCTACTGTTTCCCCATCTATTTCCCATGAAGTGATGGGACTGGATGCCATGATCTTCGTTTTCTGAATGTTGAGCTTTAAGCCAACTTTTTCACTCTCCAATTTCACTTTCACTTTCATCAAGAGGCTTTTTAGTTCCTCTTCACTTTCTGCCATAAGGGTGGTGTCATCTGCATATCTGAGGTTACTGATATTTCTCCCAACAATCTTGATTCCAGCTTGTGCTTCTTCCAGTCCACCGTTTCTCATGATGTACTCTGTCTAGAAGTTAAATAAGCAGGGTGATAATACACAGCCTTGACGTACTCTTTTTCCTATTTGGAACCAGTCTGTTGTTCCATGTCCAGTTCTAACTGTTGCTGCCTGACCTGCATATAGGTTTCTCAAGAGGCAGGTCAGGTGGTCTGGTATTCCCATCTCTTTCAGAATTTTCCACAGTTTATTGTGATCCACACAGTCAAAGGCTTTGGCATAGTCAATAAAGCAGAAATAGATGTTTTTCTGGAACTCTCTTGCTTTTTCCATGATCCAGCAGATGTTGGCAATTTGACCTCTGGTTCTTCTGCCTTTTCTAAAACCAGCTTGAACATCTGGAAGTTCACAGTTCATGTATTGTGAAGCCTGGCTTGGAGAATTTTGAGCTAGTAAATTTACTTTACTACTGTGTGAGATGAGTGCAGTTGTGCTGTAGTTTGAGCATTCTTTGGCATTGCCTTTCTTTGGGATTGGAATGAAAACTGACCTTTTCCAGTCTTGTGGCCACTGCTGAGTTTTCCAAATTTGCTGGTATATTGAGTGCGGCACTGTCACAGCATCATCTTTCAGGATTTGAAACAGCTCAAATGGAATTCCATGACCTCCACTAGCTTTGTTCATAGTGATGCTTTCTAAGGCCCACTTGACTTCACATTCCAGGATGTCTGGCTCTAGGTGAGTGATCACTCCATCATGATTATCTTGGTCGTGAAGATCTTTTCTGTACTTTTTTTTACTTTAACTGCTCGTAACTCAGCATGTCTGTAATGAAGTTTACTCTTCTGCCCCCAACTCTGCAGGAGCTACACTTCACATCTATTTTCCTTTGACTCTATGCTAAATACATCCCCTGTCTGGTGTTTACCCTTACAACACCCTTCTCCTTGTAGTTACAGATCAGAAAGAAGGCTGCAGAGGCACGAGCTGCAAGACTCCATGACCAAGTTGCCAATGCCAGTCTATGACTGTCTGTGAAACTATGCAAGAGGAAGAAGTCAAGATCCTATCACCTTTGTTCCTCATCACCGCCTCCTGACTGTGAGCCCTCTTTTTAAATAAGCCCCTAGTCGGACATGACTGAGCGACTTCACTTTCAGTTTTCATTGTCATGCATTGGAGGAGGAAATGGCAACCCACTCCAGTGTTCTTGCCTGGAGAATCCCAGGGACAGGGGAACCTGGTGGGCTGCCGTCTCTGGGGTCGCACAGAGTCAGACACGACTGAAGCGACTTAGCAGCAGCAGCAGCAGACGCCTAATGGGTGGTGGCGGGTGGGGGGAGGCTGCACCATTCTTGAGGCATGAGCATACTGTATTCCCCTCTCTGCTGGCTGAGAATTAAAGTCACCTTTCAGAGAGAGTTTGGAGGAAATAGAAGGTGAAGGTGAAGGTGAAGTCGCTCAGTTGTGTCCGACTCTTTGCAACCCCGTGAACTAAGCTACTAGGCTTCTCCGTCCGTGGGATATTCTTGCCTGGAGAATCCCATGGACGGAGAAGCCTAGTAGGTTCCAAACTCTCTCTGAATTTTTTATTCTTCGGTAGGCAGAGAAAGCCAAGATTTCGGCCAGCAACACACCCTCTCCCTTTCTTTACTCATAGTTTTCCCTGGCTGACCTAGCTGAGGTCCTTCCCTGTCCCCTAACTCTACGCACAGTTTCTGTTCCCTCTTCCTGCTGCATTGTTTGCTTCTTAGTACTTATCATTGGACAGCTTACATGTTATATTTATAACCAACAACTACATGTTTTCTCTACATATCTTCTTTACTGCCCACCCCTCCCCCTAAAAAAAAAAAAGGTCACCACTAGAAAGTACATTTCTTGAGGGCAGAGGGGTTTTTTTGTCTGTCCTGTGTGCACCCCAATGAGAATGGGAGCCCCCAGAGTCAAAGTAAGGGTGGGACTGGGCCTGAACAAAGATGGCTTGGTGTTGTCTCTCTAGCCCTCCTCCTGGTGAGCTCCTGAATCCTGAACACTCAGTTGCTTTATGCTACACACCAGGCACTGTTAGATGTCACAGGCAAATATCATGGGGCTCCTACAGTGCAGGGCGAAATCAAAGAAGGAACCCATCACAGTAGTTAAAACTGTTGGGCGAGTTTGTAACTTCCTTGGTTCTGTCCCATCACAGCAAAAATTTGAAGCGACGGACGGACCAGTGTTACAGCCCCGTGTTACAGCTCAGTTTTATTTAGAAAGTAAAGGAAAACACATTTTTGAGGTGAGAGGGGGGCTGACCCAAGAGCTGCGAAGAGAAGTCTGCCCCAGCCCCCGCCCCCCACCCCTCCCANCCCGTCCAATTTTGGCTCCTCTTCTCTTATGTTCTTTTCTTCCCTCCCTGGGCCTGCCCTATGTAAATTGGGCTAGCCAGGAGGCTGTTTGCTTTACCTGAGGTTTGTTTTACCTGAGGTCCTCACTCCGGTCCTTGGACCTTCCTTTGTTCTGTTTTCCCGGGCTTTTCCCTTCTTTGTCTTTTAGCCACAGCCATTCTGGACTCCTTTCTCTTATTCTAACTGCCTAACAAGACCAGCCCAGAGGAAGGGCACTGGGGAGAGGCACCAGTGATGTCCCACCCCCACCACTAAAACAAATAATGATGACGCCAGCTAGATCTCAGGACAGGCTCGCGCGCGCAGGTGGCTTCCCAGCGAGGCAGGAGGCAGATGGGCTCCAGGCGAGGCATTTACAATCAGCCTCCGGTTTACATTTCCTGAGGAAGGAGGCAGGTGGGCTCAGGCTGGATGTTTACAATCAGCTACCTCCTTTGCACTTCAAAATAGAAATAACAACAGGAACAGGGTGAATAGCCAGGCTTTGTCTCCTGAGGACACTTGACGATAACAGTCATAGCAGGGACAGAGAGGCTAAACCCTGTTTGAATAGAAGATCAAGTGGTCACATATTCCCCCTCCTTGGGGCAAGGGAGACACTGCACAGGTACAGGAAAGGCTCCTTGAGGGTCAAAAAGGAGGGGGCACCATCCCATAATATGTGATGCTAAGGCCATCCCATAGGCCTTTGGGCTGGAATCCATTTCGGGAAAAAGTTGTACACACATGTTGGGGAGGGTCCTAGGGCCAGCAGGTGTGGAAAAAGAAACCACAGAATTGGCCAAAGGTTTAAACGATTAATCGTTTTTATAAACGATGTAATCGCCTCTTTACTGCTCTCCTCATTAGCAGGGAGGCCCATACCCTTCTCTCTGGGTGTGCATCTCTGTCTTGTTTCTGTCTTAACTGTTTCTCTGTGTGCTCTCCCACTTGTTGAGCTGTGTCTCTAATAATACACTTTGTACCTGCTTTTACAGTTTTTGCCTCCTTAAGAAATGCATTTTTTCAATGGGGACAAGGGTCAGGAGCAGTTTGCTTCTAGCCTCTAACCCCAGGACTTCCCTGGTGGCTCAGACGGTAAAGCGTCTGCCTACAATGCGGGAGACCTGGGTTTAATCCCTGGGTCCAATCCCTGGGTAGGGAAGGTCTTCTGGAGAAGGAAATGGCACCCCACTCCAGTATTCTTGCTTGGAAAATCCCATGGAAGGAGGAGCCTGGTAGACTACTACAGTCCATGGGGTCGCAAAGAGTCAGACATGACTGAGCCAATTCACTCACTCACTCTAACCCCTGGCAGTCTAGCAGCTAGGATTCCTGGTTTTCATCCAGGCTATCCAGGTTCAATTTCCGAGCAGGGAATTAAGATCTCACTCCAAGCCACGGCTCATTGCTGCCTCTCCGAGATCACCAGGACAGGCTCTCAATAGACTGGGCATGAAGTGGAACAAATCATTAATGTACCATCCAATTCCATCCAGTTCACGGTCTAAAGAAGGACTGATAACAATCATAACAGGTAACTTGTCCCTAGACCCTGCCCCTGCCCTGATTTCATACCCTAGAAGCTGGCCAGAGGGGAAGAGTGATTTACCAGTTAGCCCTTTGTTAAAAGATTTTAACTCAGAAGAGAAGGGGGTCTCCAAGTGGGAGACCAAGAGTAAAACAATTATCTTTCCATGTGTCAGGAAGAGGCTGCACAAGATTTCTAACCCATGCAACACTTCTGAAAGGAAGTAATTTCCATCGCTTATCTATACCAGAGAATTCAGAGACTCCAACAGGTCAAGTGACTTCCCCAGCACCACGGAGACAATAAATAAAGGACAGAACTGGAATTTAGACCAGACCTACCTGGTGTCTGGAGCTATAGAGGAGACTGTGTGGTATTATTACAGGAGTGATCATTTTACATCAACACAAAGGGAGACATTTTGAACCATGAGCACTCACTGAAAATATACAATCTGTGAACTTTCAAAAGTGGACACACATTTGCTTAAGTGTCTATCCCCCATCTCTGATGGCTTCAAGATGGCCCCCAGTGGCAGCCTGGTTACTGGATAACCACTGAAGTCTGGTTTCCAGGACCTTCCCAGGGCCTGGCTGCATTCTTGCCTTTGGCTACCCTTGTTATGCCCAGAGTCTGAGTCCCCAAAACTGAGAGAATAAGACCTCCACAGCAATGCAAACGCATAAAGGGGTTTATTTCTAGCTCAAGCTAGGGCTCAGTCTCATCCAGCACAGTGGAATCTTGACGAGAGCCCCGAGCTCTGAATCACATCTACTTTTATACAGACGGTTCTTTGTTCCTGTAACAACATAGCTGATTGGCTAAACCGTACGTGCGCAGGGGACTTTTAAACCTCCCATCCCTATCCACATCCCTATCGGGACTGGCGGAGGCGGGGCTTTCCTGATTGGCTCAGGCCGGGGCTACGGGGATTTCTTCTGATTGGTCGAGCTACACTGCCTGTGGGAATTCCCAGTGCCTCAGCTTTCCTAGAGACTAAAAAACTCAGGCCTAGCCTGTCCCTTAGAGCCTGTCTTTGCTCCTGTTTGTTCCCAGCACCCTGAGATGCCCAACATCCTGAATTTAAACCAGCTCCATGGGTTTTGGTTACTTGTGACCAGAAGAATCCTAATTCACATAAAAGTCACACGAGTGTCAATACTTCTGAAAGAGAGCTTAGAGTAATATAAAGGGCACTGAAATTTTTTTCTACGTTTGGAAAGGCAAAGTAACCAAATTCCTTTCTCCAAAACATAATTTATAACTCTGGCTTTCTGATTTAAAAGGCACTTAGAAGACCATTAAAAATAATAGGGATTTTTAAGGGATTAAGAAATACAAACTATCCTGTACAAAATAAGCTACAAGGATATATTGTACAAACCAGGTGCATATAACCAATAATTTAACAGATTTTTAAGAGGGGATTTTAAGAATGAACCTTGAGTAGGAAAAACACTCATTTCTCTAAAATAAACAACAACAACATATGTATTTTCATTCATTTGACAAGACACAATAATAAAACGGACACTTTCAGTTGGGTTATTTAAAGTGTTTACTCGTTTGAGCAGTCTTTGGAAAAGTTTATTCTTTGTAAAAGCAAACACTCAGAAAATCAGCTATTTGCCTTCTATCCTAAGTTTTGAAGGGCTTTCCTGGTGGCTCAGGTGGTAAGGAATCTGCCTGCAATGTGGGAGACCTGAATTCAATCCCTCAGTTGGGAAGATCCCCTGGAGAAGGGAACAGCTACCCACTCCAGTATTCTGTCCTAGAGAATTCCATACACAGAGGAGCCTGGCAGGCTATAGCCCATGGGGTCGCCAAGAGTCAGACATGATGGGGCAACTTTCACCTTTACTTTTTTAAGTATCTGTCTGTAATTTCCCAGAATGTGCAGAAATGCCTTTGGTTCATTTAATAAGCATTCAGCAGGTGCCTCCTGAACAGAGCCCCCTTCAACTTCCAGAACAATATAGGAAGCCACCTCAAGCAAGTGTCCCACATGGCAAATGAATAGGCTGCTCTATCTTCCTACAAACACAGGCATGTTTGCGTAACCAGTCTGCAATCAGAGGTAAGAGACAGGTACTAAGAACACAAATAACCAAAAGTGGATTTCTCAGCACCTCTTCATCTTCTCTGTGTTTTGTAATTGTGAAGGCTGACATGAAGGAAGTGTGAGGGGAGGAACATGAGTGAGAGGTGGTGGGATGCTGCTGCTGCTGCTGCTAAGTCGCTTCAGTCAAGTGTCCGACTCTGTTGGACCCCATAAACAGCAGCCCACCGGGCTCCCCCATCCCTGGGATTCTCCAGGTAAGAATACTGAAGTGGGTTGCCATTTCCTTCTCCAATGCATGAAAGTGAAAAGTGAAAGTGAAGTCTCTCCGTCATGTCCGACTCCTAGCGACCCCATGGACTGCAGCCTACCAGGCTCCTCCATCCATGGGATTTTCCAGGCAAGAGTACTGGAGTGGGTTGCCATTGAAACATGCACCATTTCAAAGAGACAAAAATCACTAAAAACAACTCTTTACTCATGTTGGTTCTCCTTGAGAAATAGAATATTGCCTGCCAGATCAGTAAACAAAGGATGTCACAGTTAGCAGTGATTGCAGCCACCTCTGGACGAGCTGGTGAGCCCTGAGGGAACTCAGGAAGGAAGGAATACCTGCCATCTAGCAGCCATCAGACTGCAGCCACTCCCTACGGTGAGCTCTGATGAACGTTGGGGTGTAAAAACACAGGATGTTGGCCCTAGAGAGCTGAAGTGCTTATCAAAGGAGATTTCAGTGAGCCCACACATAGAAAACTGCTCAATTCCTTAACTTGAGATATCTGGTTTTCTTTAATTCACAATCATCTTTTTGATGCTCAGACTACCTGCCATTTGTTGCAAAACTTCTGTATAACCTGGTTCCTTCCCTCACGTCCTCAGAGCAGTTCTCTCAGGGTTACTCGACACGCTGCCTCCCAGGCTTGAAGTCCTAAAAATTCCTGCCAAATGAAACAGAACTCAACTTTTCCGTTGTGAAAATACTTTTTAGTCGACACCTTCCTCTCTGGGTATCTGAAGATCTGGATCAAACCTGCTCCTTCTGTTGCAGGAAAGGGGAATCTCTTCCAGGGCCCGAAAGGGGCCTCCTGATTAACACTCGGAAATGAATTGCCTGAGGAGACACAGATGCTGACAAAGCAAGTGACATTATTGGGAAGGGGCGGGAGGGAGAGCAGGAGGGTCAGGGAATCCAGGATGACTGCTATGCCGCATGGCTCACAGTCTTGGCTTTTATGGTGACAGGATTAGTTTCTGGCTTGCCTCTGGCCAATCATTCTGACTCAGGGTCCCTCCTGGTGGTGCGTGTATTGCTCAGCCAAAATGGGTGTCAGTGAGGAGGATTCTGGGAGGTGGTAGGACACTTGGTGTCTCCATCTGACATCTTCTGGACTATTCCAGTTGATGGTGGCTTATTAGTTCTGTTTTCATTATCAGGACCTCCTGATGTATAATAACTCATGGGAATGGTTGCTATGGTACATGGTCAAGGTGGGTGGTTTCAGTCAGTGTTTGCCCTAACACTTTGAACCAATGAGGAGGGAAGTCTCCCTAGTCACAGCCCAAAGCAGGAAGCAAGGATGGATCCTAGATTCCACTGCCACTGCTCAAAAAAGAGGAACAGCAATGAATTCCCAAAGGATGCATTAGGAATTTCCTACTGGCTTTATGGTTAAATAGCTTGTAAAAGATCACTCTCAAATTTACTTGATTTCATCCTTATAAACATCCACACTCATATGTAAGCAGCCTGTTTTGCTTAGTTTCTCCCTGTGCTGTTGGCAGCTCACATGTTTTGGTTTTTTCCCTCCTTGGAGAGACCATTGATCACTGTTAATTTTTAGAGTTGGTGGTGAAGGGACAGGCACAGTGTCCACCTTTCTTAAAGATGTAAGATACTATAAATTTTTATTTTCTAGACAGAAAGAAGAATTTGACATTTTATTACTAAAGATGTCACCTGCAGTAGGGCAAGAACCTTGGGTAGCCAGATGTGGAAGGCATGACAGTAATCCTATTTGTGGAGAGTGTCAATGAAAAAAAGTTGCCTGTCATATCAGTAAACAAAGGATGCCGCAACCACCAAGCCATCAGCTGACAGCCGCCCCAAAGGTGAGCCCTGAGGAGACTCAGGATGAGAAAGCATAGTACACTGGCCCCAGTTAGCTAAAGTGCATATCAAAGGTATGATTTCAGGGAGCCCAGAGTCACTTGCATCTTCTCATACACAAAAAAGTGCTCAGCTCATTAAACTTAAGAGGTCTGGTTTTCGTTCTTCAACAGCAGTAATCTTTTGATGTTTCAACTGAGGAAGGAGGTAGATGCCCCCTCACCACACTCCAGGGTGAAGCAATTGGAGACTCATTCCCTGTGGATCAAAACTCCAAGATGAGAATAGTAGGACAGTTAAGGCGAGAAGGCTGGGCCCTACTCGGATCACTTATTTCTTGTTCTCGAAGTCAGGAGACCTCCCTGACCACACATGGGCAGAAAAGCCTCCTTGCAGGTCAAAGGGAAGTTATGTCAAGGGGTGTTCTACTCAGATGCCTTTTCGGTAAAATCCATCTTGGCTAACAGACGTGAGTGCACACATGGAAGGACCCTGAGACATACCAAATATGGACTGTGAACCAGGTTAATCATAATGATTGACCAAAGGAAAACTTGGAAGAAATGCCCCATGAGAGTAATACAAACTGCCGCAAGGGCAGGACTCCACAACTCAGGAACTTGCCCCCTGAGTCTGCCCATGTGTCTATCCACATGTACTGTACTCTTTTCCTCTTAATAAATACTTTACCTGCTTCACTACTTTCTGTCTTTGTGGAAATTTTTTTCTGAAAAGTTGAAGGCCAGAACCTGAATCTGTGCTTTCCCCACTGTGACCCAGCTCAATCTCTGGCTGGGAACCCAAGCCCTGCTCCAAGTCATTGCAAGTGGAGGCCACTTGAAATCATATCTCTCTGATCTTTTTTTTCAAAGACTCCTTTATATTCTGGCTCCTCCCTTATCTCATCAAAGCAGTCTCTCAGAGCAATCTGAGAGGCTGTCTCCCTGGCTGAAGTCCTTAGTATGTTCACTGAATGAAACATAATTCTCAAGTTTTAGGCTGTGCTTCCCTCCCCACCCCCCTA
>SJYQ01008005.1:165917-229559 GCA_006410935.1 Redunca redunca
ATAAGAACAACTTCTTGCCTCAACCAGCTCTCCCAGCACTGGCCCTGTATCTGTGAGAATGGGCCCTGCCTGGCCAGCTCTCTCTGGCATCATTACTTTGAACTAACAGCACCTCTTACTTTCTATTCTCAATCTCCTTTCCTCTCTTTTCCCCCTTCCTTTTCTCTGTCCTTCTCTGTATTTTCCATGTCCTCTACTTTTCTCCACCATGTTTCTTTGGTTCTTTTCCTTTTTCTGTTTCCTGTAGTCCCTACAGCACAAGCTGGAATCAAGATTGCCCAGAGAAATATTAATAACTTCAGACATGCAGATGACACCACCCTTACGGCAGAAAGAGAAGAAGAACTAAAGAGCCTCTTTATGAAAGTGAAAGAGGAGAGTGAATAAGTTGGCTTAAAACTCAATATTTAGATAACTAAGATCATGGCATCTGATCCCATCACTTCATGGCAAATAGACAGGGAAATAGTAGAAACAGTGACAGACTTTATTTTGGGGGGCTCCAAAATCACTGAGATGGTGACTGTAGCCATGAAATTAAAAGACGCTTCTCCTTGGAAGAAAAGCTATGACCAACCTAGAAAGCATATTGGAAAGCAGAGACATTACTTTGCCAACAAAGGTCCGTTTAGTCAAAGCTTTGGTTTTTCCAGTAGTTGTGTATGGATGTGAGAGTTGGACTATAAAGAAAGCTGAGCACCAAAGAATTGATGCTTTTGAACTGTGGTGTTGGAGAAGACTCTTGAGAGTCCCTTGGACAGCAAGGAGATCCAACCAGTCCATCCTAAAGGAAATCAGTCCTGAGTATTCATTGGAAGGACTGATGCTGAAGCTGAAACTCCGGTACTTTGGCCACCTGATGGGAAGAGCTGACTCATTTGAAAAGACCCTGATGCTGGGAAAGATTGAAGGTGGGGGGAGAAGGGGATGACAGAGGATGAGATGCCTGGATGGCATCACTGACTCAAAGGACATGAGTTTGAGCAAGCTCCGGGAGTTGGTGATGGACAGGGAAGCCTGGCATGCTGCAGTCCATGGGGTCAAGAAGAGTCAGACACAACTGAGCGACTGAACTGAATTGAACTGAGCTGATAGTCCCAAAAGGCAGAGGCAGTGCTGGGATGGGAGAAAAGAAGCTCGTGTCCTGATTTGCCATTTGCTGTGTGTTTGCTTGTGGAAAGGTCATTCCATTTCTTTGAGCCCCGGTTCTACGAACCTGGAGTAATAAAAACTGTGAGAACCTGGTGAACTGGCTTAGGTTCACCTCATTAACTGTTTAAGATCCACCCAAAGAAAATTGATGTCATTACTGGAGTTACACAAACAACTCCACAGTGATACCCTCTTTAGAAGGGAGAGGAGACAGAGAAAGACAGGAATCTGAAATCACTGAAGGATTGGGTGACATCGTGTCTTAGTGATGATTCACCGCATTCCATAGTCAACTACAGGTGACTTTGTCTTCACCACTTGCCTGAGGTGGAACTTGCCCTTTTTGTAACAAGAGTGAAATCTGACTCTAGGTTGGTTCTATTTCTCTTACTTTAAACTTTGCTTTTCCTTGCTTTTATTATAATCAATGGAAGGATGCTGTCTATAGCTGCAAACACTCACAATGGCCTGTCTGGGTGGGAGGAAACCTGCCCACCTGTGAATGGCTACAGAAAAGAAGGAATTAACAGATCCTCATCCCAATGCTGGCCGAGCCAGGAGATATTTTGCAAGACTAATGGTCTTTTTACTTTACTTCCTCACCTCCTCCTGCTCTCTGTTCTATAAAAGAAACTGGTATCCAGACCCCAATAAGATGGTACTCTAGAGTGCCATCTTCTCAGACACCTGGCTTTCTAAATAAAGTGGCTATTCCTTGCCTCAATATCTCATCTCCCGATTATTGTATGGTAAGCAGTCAGAGCTTGAATTCAGTAATGTTTTCTCTTTTAGCTTCTTTCCTTTGCCCTTGTTGTCCAGCAGGTCCAGTTTGCTTGCTGTCAGTGGTCCAGGTAAGGCAGGACTGAAAGAGCTTGCTGTCTTAAGGGAAATGACCACACAGACCTAATCACAACTTAGCTGGCTGTAACTTTTCAAAACTGGTGTCTCAGCCACTTTGTTACCTTTTTCCTAATATCTGGCTGAGTTTTCAGTGGGCTTTTCACTGTGATGTCACCTACTCTGCGACACTCCATCTCTTCCCTCATGGCCTTCATCACAGTCTCATTTTGTAAATATCAGCTTTATTGAAATATAATTCATGTACCATAAAATTCTCCCTTTTGATGGGTGATGGGTGGTATATTCATGAAGTTGTACATACATCACCACAATCCAACTCTAGAGCATTTTCTTCACCCCACAAAGAAAACTTATGCACTTTAGTAGACTTCTGTCGACTTAGAAAATATTCACAACTGAAAGTTATCCACAGCCTAAAAGCTGAGAATCTGATTTATACAGCAGGAATTTTTACAGCTTCGAGCCTGGGAGGCAGCATCTCATGTAATTCTGGGAGAACTCATCCAAGGAGGTGAAGTCAGGAAACCAGGATATATATGGGTTTTGCAACAAAGGGTAGGTAGTCTAAACATCAAAACATTACTGCTAATTAAAGAAAACCAGATATATCAAGTTAAGGAATTTGGCATTCTTTAATATATGAGAAGACACAAGAGTCTGGGCTCACTGAAATCATTCCTTTGACATGTACTTCAATTCTCCGAGGCCAGCCCCTTGTGTTTTCACACCCTGAGTTTCTCAGGGCTCGGTGTAGGGACTGGCTGCAGTCTGGTGGCTGTTACACGGCAAGTATTCTTTCTTTTCTGAGTTCCCTCAGTTCAGTTCAGTCACTCAGTTGTATTCTACTCTTGGTGATCCCATGGACTGCAGCACGCCAGGCTTCCCTGTCCATCACCAATACCTGGAGCTTACTCAAACTCATGTCCATTTAGTCAGTGATGCCATCCAACAATCTCATCCTCTGTCATCCCCTTCTCCTCCCACCTTCAATCTTTCCCTGCATCAGGATCTTTCCCAGTGAGTCAGTTCTTCCCATCAGGTGGCCAAAATACTGGAATTTCAGCTTCAGCATCAGTCCTTCCAATGAATATTCAGGACTGATTTCCTTTAGGATGGACTGGTTGGATCTCCTTGCTGTCCAAGGGACTCTCAAGAGTCTTCTCCAACACCACAGTTCAAAAGCACCAATTCTGTGGTGCTCAGTTTTCCTTATAGTCCAACTCTCACATCCATACATGACTACTGGAAAAAAAAACCATAGCTTTGACTGGATGGACCTTTGTTGGCAAAGTAATGTCTCTGCTTTTTAATATGCTTTCTAGGTTGGTCATAACTTTTCTTCCAAGGAGAAGTGCTTTTAATTTCATGGCTGTAGTTACTATCTGCAGTGATTTTGGAACCCAAGAAAATAAAGTCTGACACTGTTTCCACTGTTGCTCCATCTATTTGCCATGAAGTGATGGGGCCAGATGACATGATCTTAGTTTTCTGAATTTTGAGTTTTAAGCCAACTTATTCACTCTCCTCTTTCACTTTCATCAAGAGGCTCTTTAGTTCTTCTCTTTCTGCCATAAGGATGGTGTCATCTGCATATCTGAGGTTATTGATATTTCTCCCGGCAATCTTGATTCCAGATTGTGCTTCATCCAGTCCAGCATTTCTCATGATGTACTCTGCATATAAGTTAAATAAGCCGGGTGACAATACACAGCCTTGACGTATTCCTTTCTCAATTTGGAACCAGTCTGTTGTTCCATGTCCAGTTCTAACTGTTGCTTCTTGACCTGACTACAGATTGGTGGCAGGTCATGTGGTCTGGTATTCCCATCTCTTTCAGAATTTTTCACAGTTTGTTGTGATCCACATAGTCAAAGGCTTTGGCATAGCCAATAATGCAGAAGTAGATGCTTTTCTGGAACTCTCTTGCTTTTTGACAATCCAACGGATGTTGGCAATTTGATCTCTGGTTCCTATGCCTTTTCTAAATCCAGCTTGAACATCTGGAAGTTCACAGTTTACTTATTCCTGAAGCCTGGTTTGGAGAATTTTGAGCATTACTTTGTTAGCATGTGAGATGAGTGCAATTGTGCTGTAGTTTAAGCATTCTTTGGCATTGCCTTTCTTTGGAATTGGAATGACAAATGACCTTTTCCAGTCCTGTGGCCACTGCTGAATTTTCCAAATTTGCTGGCATATTGAGTGCAGCACTTTCACAGCATCATCTTTCAGGATTTGCAAGAGTTCCACTGGAATTCCATCACCTCCACTAGCTTTGTTCATAGTGATGCTTTCTAAGGCCCACTTGACTTTGCATTCCAGGATGTCTGGCTCTAGGTGAGTGATCACACCATCGTGATTATCTGGGTCATGAAGATCTTTTTTGTATTCTGATCATGAAGATCTTCTGTGTATTCTTGCTACTGTTGTTAATATCTTCTGCTTCTGTTAGGTTCGTACCATTTCTGTCCTATATCGAGCCCATCTTTGCATGAAAAGTTCCCTTGGTCTGTCTAATTTTCTTGAAGAGATCTTCAGTTTTCCCCATTCTATTGTTTTCCTCTATTTCACTCAGGACTCACCAATTCACTGTCAGGCGGTGGCTGCATTCCTGATGACGGTGACATTCTTTGTTTACTAATCTGGCAGGTAATATTCTATTTCTCACTTCCCCTTCTTTGTTCCCCCATTCCCTGGCAACTGCTACCTACTTTCTGTCTCTGTCAGTTCGGCTATTTTGGACATTTTATGGGCTTCCCTGGTGGTGCTAGTGGTAAAGAATCTGCCTGCCAATGCAGGAAACATGAGTTCAATCCCTGGGTTGGGAAGATCCCCTGGAGAAGGAAGTGGCAACCCATCCCAGTATTCTCGCCTGGAGAACCCCATGGACAGAGCAGCCTGGCGAGGCAGAGTGCACAGGATTGCAAAGAGTTGGACACCACTGAAGTGACTTAGTACACACGCATGGACATTTCATATTAAGGGAAAGATACAGTAGCTGGACTGTGACTGGCTTTTTTCATTATCATGTTTTCAATGTTCATGTACATGAATCAATATATCTCTTTTTATGGTTGAATAATATTCCATTGCATGGATCTATATCTGCTTTCCCCAATTCATCATTTGATGAACATTCGGGTTATTTCTACTTTTTTTGGCTATTGGGAATAATAGGGCTATGAACCTTCCTGTGGAAACTTTTGTGTGGACACATACTCTCATTTTTCATGGGTCTATACACAGGAGAGCAACTGCTCGGTCAGGTGACAACTGTGTGTTTAAGTTTTTGAGTAACTGCCAGATTTTTTCTAAAATGGCTACATCATTTTACATTCTCACCAGGAATATGTGATCAGTCCAGTGTCTCAAGACCTTCAAATGACATTCTATTGTATGAGCTAACTCCTAGAGCGCATGAACTGCACTGAGGCTGGAAAAACAGTAATCCCAGCACAGGCCAGGTTCTGAACAAATCTCACCTGTCAGTTGGATGACCTTTTTTTATTATAATCACTTACAGTTTCAAACTAGAGAGCAGGCTTGCTTTAGGAGAAAGTACAGGTCTAATGTCACACCTTCCAAAGACGCCTACACAGAAACCCCACTTATTGCGCCCTTACAGGATACTTGCCACATATGATTTTTCAGATGAGGAAACTGAAATCCAGGCTACTCTTCCAAGTAATTAATGGCAAACCTAGACTTTAGACCCAAATTTTCACTGAACCACATTGCCCTTTACGGTGAGGAAATTCTGCCTATTTTGTAATAAAGGGGGAGGGGGTGGGGGGAGAGGGAGAGACTTATTTAAAGACCTTTTTTCCCCATGTCCATAAACTCCCCAAAGGCAAGGACCAAGATTTTGTCTCTTTTGTTATCTCCTACTGTACACCTAACAGAAGTGGAAGATATTAAGAAGAGGTGGCAAGAATACACAGAAGAACTGTACAAAAAGATCTTCACAACCCAGATAAGCACGATGATGTGATCACTTACCTAGAGCCAGACATCCTGGGAATGTGAAGTCAAGTGGGCCTTAGAAAGCATCACTACGAACAAGGCTAGTGGAGGTGATGGAATTCCAGTTGAGCTGTTTCAAATCCTGAAAGATGATGCTGTGAAAGTGCTGCACTCAATATGCCAGCAAATTTGGAAAACTCAGCAGTAGCCACAGGACTGGAAAAGGTCATTTGTCATTCCAATTCCAAAGAAAGGCAATGCCAAAGAATGCTCAAACTACAGCACAATTGCACTCATCTCACA
This sequence comes from Redunca redunca, assembly GCA_006410935.1. Classification (NCBI taxonomy): domain Eukaryota; kingdom Metazoa; phylum Chordata; class Mammalia; order Artiodactyla; family Bovidae; genus Redunca; species Redunca redunca. The sequence continues at coordinate 172,194 of SJYQ01008005.1, forward strand.
TGCTAACAAAGTAATGCTCAAAATTCTCCAAGCCAGGCTTCAGCAATACGTGAACCAAGAACTTCCTGACGTTCAAGCTGGTTTTAGAAAAGGCAGAGGAACCAGAGATCAAATTGCCAACATCCGCTGGATCATGGAAAAAACAAGAGAGTTCCAGAAAAACATCTATTTCTGCTTTATTGACTATGCCAAAGCCTTTGACTGTGTGGATCACAACAAACTGTGGAAAATTCTGAAAGAGATGGGAATACCAGACCACCTGACCTGCCTCTTGAGAAATCTGTATGCAGGTCAAGAAGCAACAGTTAGAACTGGACATGGAACAACAGACTGGTTCCAAATAGGAAAAGGAGTACATCAAGGCTGTGTATTGTCACCTTGCTTATTTAACTTATATGCAGAGTACATCATGAGAAACACTGGACTGGAAGAAACATAAGCTGGAATCAAGATTGCCGGGAGAAATATCAATAACCTCAGAGATGCAGATGACACCACCCTTATGGCAGAAAATGAAGAGGAACTAAAAAGCCTCTCGATGAAAGTGAAAGTGGAGAGTGAAAAAGTTGGCTTAAAGCTCAACATTCAGAAAACAAAGATCATGTCATCTGGTCCCATCACTTCATGGGAAATAGATAGGAAAACAGTAGAAACAGTGTCGGACTTTATTTTTTGGGGCTCCAAAATCACTGCAGATGGTGCTTGCAGCCATGAAATTAAAAAAGTTATGACCAACCTAGATAGCATATTGAAAAGCAGAGACATTACTTTGCCGACTAAGGTCCGCCTAGTCAAGGCTATAGTTTTTCCTGTGGTCATGTACGGATGTGACAGTTGGACTGTGAAGAAGGCTGAGCACTGAAGAATTGATGCGTTTGAACTGTGCTCTTGGAGAAGACTCTTGAGAGTCCCTTGGACTGCAAGGAGATCCAACCAGTCCATTCTGAAGGAGATCAGCCCTGGGATTTCTTTGGAAGGAATGATGCTAAAGCTGAACCTCCAGTACGTTGGCCACCTCATGCGAAGAGTTGACTCACTGGAAAAGACTGATGCTGGGAGGGATTGGGGGCAGGAGGAGAAGGGGACGACCGAGGTTGAGATGGCTGGATGGCATCGCTGACTCGATGGACGTGAGTCTGAGTGAACTCCGAGAGTTGATGATGGACAGGGAGGCCTGGCATGGGGTCGCAAAGAGTTGGACACGACTGAGCGACTGAACTGAACTGAACTGTACACCTGGCTTCCCAGGTGGCTCTAGCAGTAAAGAACCTGCCTGCCAATTCTGGAGACGCAAGGAGATGTGGGTTCCATCCCTGGGTGGGGAAGGTCCCCTGGAGGAGGGAAGGGCAACTCACTCCGGTATTCCTGGTATTCTTGCCTGGCCAATCCCTTGGACAGAGAAGGCTGCCAGTCCATAGGGTTGCAGTCAGACACCATTGAAGCAACTTAGCACGCACGTAGGAACTCAGTTCATAGCAGTAATTCAAAGACTACTTCTATGAACAATGATATAATCACTAATAAGCTAAAAATCTAAAAGGAGGGTATTGTTTATCGGGGTCTGGTTCAATCCTTCTTTACGCCTGTATCTGACAATATACGGTAAGCATTTAACCACTTGCCAACGGCGGCAGCCAGGGCTATATCTCGCTTAAATCCCCCAAAGTTGGCCTCTGTGCCTCAAAAACATCACCACATGGGACCCACAGAAGCGCTGCCACTCTAGCTATCATCCCTGCTCGCAAGACACTGCCCGGCGCCTTGGGCTGGCGTCCGCTGTCAAAAAAGCGGAACTGGGAAAGGAGCTCTTTGCCCCTAACCAACATGGCCTCTCTGAGGCTTCAGACTGAGGGCTGCAGCCTGCAGATCACGTGAGGGAAGTTGAGCTCTTCTATTGGCTTCCTCTGCTGGACGGCCACGGGGACAATAACCCACGTGGGCCGGCCTTAAAGGGCCGGCGGCTGTCTCAGCCGTAGCTCTGCCCTCTGTGGCCGGCTGGGGCCCCCGAAAGGAAAGGCGGCAGGCGGGGCCCGGCGATCTCCCGGAGCCGCGGTGACCGCCGCCGGCTGCGACGCGAGCCCCGAGGCGGCGGACCGGCGAGGCGCGCGAGGATCCCGCGTGGGGCCGCGCGGGAGCGGGGTCATGGAGGACAGCTCCGCCGGGCCCCGGCTCGGGGCGGCGGCCGAGGCGGCCGAGGCGCGAGCGCAGCCCGGGTACACGCTGCGGCCCTTCGCGCCGTTCTCGGGGGCTGCCGGGCCCGATGAGGGCGGCGGCGACTGGAGCTTCATCGACTGCGAGATGATGGAGGAGGTGGACCTGCAGGACCTGCCCAGCGCCACCATCGCCTGCCACCTGGACCCGCGCGTGTTCGTGGACGGCCTGTGCCGGGTGAGGGCCCGGGCGCGGCGGCCCGTCGGGCGGAGGGCGGACACTTGTTGCCGGGACGAGGTGGCGCCGAGATCTGGGGCCGGCTCGGGGCAGCCTCTTCAAGCCGGGCCGCCGGCGGAGGAACGCAGCGATGTCCCCGGCCACCCTGCCTCGGTTCCCCTCTGTCCCGGCTGGGGTGGGAGCGCCCTCCCCGAGATCCCGGGTCCCCGAGCACCTGCCGGGCCGCGCGCTGCCCGCCCATGGTGGGGATCTTCAAAGGGGCTTGCCTTTCACCTGGGCTGGCTGGTAACCACCTCCCAGCTATGCCCCTGCCCCCCCGCCCCCGGTTGTGAACTCGGGTGTGTTAGAGGGGCGACATAGCAGGAGACGATCGGAGCATGAATTAGCTGCCCAGATGGCCGGGGATGCGCGTACCCTCACCCTGAGGCTTGGGTCGTGCCGAGCACTTTACTTAACTCCTTTGAGGAGGGGTCGCTTCATTCATAGGGAGGAGGAAACAGAGACATTTGTCTGCGCGACGTTGACTCACTGTACATAAATAGGACGGTGTCTCCGCATTCTCAATCTGCACGCCTGGGAAGGAAAGCCAATGTTTGGGTGAGGAGCCGCGGTTGCTCTTTATCCAGCGCTTGGCCAGTTTTGGTCGAAAGGTGTTGGGGGGAAGGGGCCATTTGCTAGGCCTTGAGGATAGTTAGTCGGGAATCCCGCTCCCCGAAGAGGGGGTGGGGCAGGGGACACTCAGTAAAGGGGGAGTTGGATTTTGTTTTCTGTTTTTATTTTCCCCTCCAGATCCCCACATTTTAGACACATTGGAGGGTGAGGGGGCAGGTATGAGTAACAGATGGTGGTGGGGAGGAGGGATTTATTTCTGATCTGCAATCAGTGTGCAGAATAAAATGTGTACCTCGGCCGGCGTTGCAGGATAAAGCCTGCCTTTGAGAGAGATGCCCCATTAGGGGAGCAGCTATCAAAGAAAGTGTTCCTTTCGGATGCTTGGCTCTGAGTCCGCGGTTAAGTGTCAGTGAACTGGAGTTGAAGGCGGCTGCCAAGAGGGACACCATTCTCTAATGGTGCCCTTAAGACCCATGTGTTTATCAGGTACAGGCCCATCTACTCTCAGAAAGGATGTCCAGTGCTATGTGCTTAGATAAGGGTCCATGCATGCTTTCTAAAGCTACAGTTGGCACAAATACAGGGTCTAGCTCCTTTCACTCTAAAGCCTTTTCTCTTCTTGAGGCTGAGGTCTGTCATCATATGGAGTTTCTGTCTTACTGGTCCTAGGCTGTCATGCCAAAGGAGCAAGATCAGATCATACAAGATGCCGCTTGTGTGCCTAGCAGTCTCATAGTTTTGCAGTCTTCCCTGTGTCAGAGACCATCCTGAAATTGCTGCATCTGAAATGTTTCCCACCTTGCAAGCTCTTCACTTTAACAATGGGTAGAGATTCTGCTTTGAGCCAGGCACTCACAGTTCTAGGCTCCAAGGGCACAGCAGGGAAGAAAAGAGCCTTCAGGATTGGCATTTTTGTTGGGGAAAACAAGACAATAAACAAATATACATATGAAATAGGTCAGGAGGTGATGGTACCATAGGAAAAACATTGGCCTTAGGAGATGGGGAGGGGAGAGGGACTGCTGTTTTACCAGAAAAGGATCAGGGAAAGGCTTACTCACAAGGTACTGTTTTGAGCAGAAACACCGTTCATTTATTCTTTTACTGTTTGGCGAATGCTTCCTATACTTCAGGTGCTGTTTTAGGCCCAGTGGACAGAGTGGTGAACACGATGAGCTTTCTGCTTATGTTCTAGCAGAAGCTGAGGAAGGGGGAGACAGTTTTAAAAAGGGAGTGCACAGGTGGGAATCAGGCTGATGTGATAGGGAGGGGCCGAGGAGAGGACAGGGAGTAGGCTGTGCCAGCCAGGGCCTACTAGGGATACTTCGGTGGTTCCGGAGGTGTAATGAAGAACCGGTTGGTGGGGGCAGGACTGAGGCAATCAGCAGAGAGTGTTGGATGGAGGGAAGTCCTGTTGCTGGGACCCTAGAGGAGGAATCTTCTGTCAGGAGCTACAGACATGGAGGGATGGAACTGAGATGCTGAAGCAGCGAGTTGCAAGTTAAGAAGTAGCCCAGCTTGCCCCAGCTTTCTGATCTCATCACTGGCGGAACCAAGCTGGCAGCCAGGAAACTGGGGACTCCAAGCAATGCAGCTGGTAGGTGGGGTCAGGGCTCAAAGAAGGTAGAGGGGGCAGAACACACCTCTGGGATCGGTGCCGGTCAAGAGGACCTGCAGAGAGAGTCAGCCTGCAGTCCATTTTACACCGAGTGGCCCCAGAAGGCCACTCTGCACTGCTTGGATGTGGCTGGCAGGGAGAAGCTCCTCATGTGGATGTTGTGTGGTGGGCATCCAGGCAGAGGGCACGGCAGATGCGAAAGTTCCAGTACAGGGATGAGTGAAGGCCTTTCCGGGGCCCAGTGAGGGTGGTGGTGGTGGCCGAGGTTGGATGCAGCCAGGGAACGGTTCCTTGGGAGCCTAGGGGGCCCTGGGAACAATTTGGATCCTGTACTAATTAAAACCTAGCTGGAGAATGGCTTTGGGGAAGGAGGTTGGGTGGGCAGGAGAGGCAGCAAGGAGACCCGTTGTGAGGATCTTAGCTTGGGTTGTCAGGGGAGCTGGCCAGGTGTTTGCACTAGGCTGGTGGGGTTGGAAACCATGCTCTCTTCTCCATGCGGGGCTCAGGAGCCTCCAGATGTGGGCTGGGGGAGCTCTGTGCCTTGGTTGCCCAAATCTACAGGGTCCTTCAGACCACTGGAAAGCCTTCCAGTAGAAAGCTAGTCTCTCATTTAGCCAACACCACCCCTCCAGGTGGGAAGATGCGGCTTCTGAGATTTCAGTTGGACAACTTTATCATTTTGGAGGCCATTTTTCCTAAAGCTGGAGTGTCGCCTTGGGGTGCTGTAGTGAAAATGTGATTCTACTTGAGGTCAGCAGTGTCTGACCCTTGAGGAGGCAGACTGTTAACTGTGTTGCCCACAGAGGTCCCCTTTGTGCTGGTAGTCTGGCCATATGGGTATCTTTACCTAGTCTGTTGGAGGGTCACCTGGGTGAGTGACAGGGTCTTAACCCGTTAAAGCTGCTGTAGCAAAAAACCACAGACTGGTGGCTTCTAAACAGCCGGAACTCATTTCCCGCAGTTGTGGAGGCCAGCGTGGCTGGGTGAGGGCCCTCTTGTGGGTTGTAGGCTCCCCTGTGCCCTCGTGCAGTGGAAGGGATGCGAGAGCTCTGTAGGGTCTCTTACAAGGGCACGAATCCCATTATGAGGGCCCCACCCTCATGATCCTTAATGACCTCTCAATAGCTGATACCATCATCTTCGAGGGGGAGGACATCAGTCTATGAATTTGGGGGAAACAGGCATCCAGAGGGTGGCAGGTGATGTGAAGGAAAAAGGCTGTGTCAGTGTTTTTCCCATGTGTTCATGTCATTCTCTGACCTTCGTCTTAAAGGAAAGAAAGAAATTGACTCGAACTGTCGTTTCATTTCCTAATGGCACAGACAGTAAAGAAACTGCCTTCGAAGCAGAAGATCCAGAGTTCAATCCCTGGGTCGGGAAGGTCCCCTGAAGAAGGGAATGGCAACCCACTCCAGTATTCTTGCCTGGAGAATTCCCTGGACTGAGGAGACTGGCAGGCGACAGTCCATGGGGTCGCAAAGAGTCAGACAGGACTGAGCAACTAACATCATTTCATTAGGGAGTTAATACTGGAAGCTCATTTTCTAACAGTCACAGTTGGATCTGCTATGTAAAATGTATTTTTGTTAGCTGGATCATCATCCAGTATTGTAAATTATTTATAATCAACATGTTCATTAATTAAGAAAAAATGAAGCCATATCATCATTAATTTCAAATAATATTAGTCATTTCAAGTAATATATTAGAGAGATTCACACCATTACAAATAAATGAAAACTTTTATTAAGATTATTTTTCTGTTGTACAAATGTTTGCTTAGCATATTCCACTGCCATATTCTTTTTGTGAACCTTTTTGCTTTTTACTGAGAAAGCAGAGCTGTGCTTTGCACCAGTAATTACCTGTGCTTTGGATTGTTGGCAGCGGTTGGCTGGTTCCCTGGAATAAGAGTTCAGTTAGTTGTCACCAAGCTAACCAGAAGTTTAGAGTTCTCACATAATATTGTTAATTTCCAGGCAGTAGAGATGGTTCCATAGAGTAATGGAAACGAACACCATGTTTCTGTTGTCTGAGTCATGAATGTATATTTAATCGACAGGCTAATTTGGAAAATGCTAATCATAGAAAAATTCACTCTCCTAGTGAATAAACTCACCTTTCTTAAAACAAATGCCCATGTAAGATTTGTGATACTCCCATGCTGCTGCTGCTGCTAAGTCACCTCAGTCGTGTCCAACTCTGTGCGACCCCATAGACAGCAGCCCACCAGGCTCCCCTGTCCATGGGATCTTCCAGGAAAGAGTACTGGACTGGGTTGCCATTGCCTTCTCTGGATACTGCCATAACTTTCCTTTAAAAACATGAAATATCCTGATGGTCGTGAAAGGAGTTGGAGCGGTATCCTTAAATTATTTTTATCAGTGAAGGCCCCTGAGCAGTTCACGAAACGCCTGTGCCCAGGCCCCTCCAGACCAACTCCAGTCTCGTCCTGGGAGTCTTGGCCTGGGAGACTCCCCAATGTGATTCTAATTGAGATACAAGATTGAGGACCACCGTCTAGCCAAAAGGCGTCTAGCCTGACCAGAATCGTTGTCATATCATGAACATATCCTTGAGTCATTGATCACTGGTTCCACTCTCAGCCAGATCCGTGCCTTGGTCTCCTCCAGTCCAAAATGAGAGTCAGGGCCATGCTGTGAGGCCTCCCTTCTCCTAAGCGCCATTTGACCTCGTGGCTGTAAAGCAGGGTGACTGGCCGTCGTGCTGAGAGCCTAGCCTCTGGGACAAGAGCAAGAACACCTCCTCGAACGTGGGCTTGCCTCGCCTGGCCTCCGCGCTCATCCTCTTGTGCTGCCTCTTGCTTCCCTGCTGCTGCTAAGTCGCTTCAGTCGTGTCCAACTCCGTGCGACCCCATAGAGGGCAGCCCGCCAGGCTCCTCTGTCCACAGGACTCTCTCCACCAGACGTCACATCCCAGACTTGTCCTCCCAAAGCCTGTAGTTTGGTAGTAAACAAGTTATCCCTCAGTAGTGATCTGATGATTGAAACGCTGGGGAGATCCCAAGTGGCACAGCTGAAGTGCGTGGTTTCCACTTGTGCGGCTGTTACTGGCTTGGCCATGTGGCTGTCTGTGCCTGTCCCGAGTCAGTTTGTGGCAGCGTGCTGTCAAAGGTGACACTCTGGCAGCAGAGCTGACAGTTGGGCTCCGCTGCAGCGTGGCACCCCCGCCTGCCCGGACCATTGGCACTTCTCAGCCTAGTGTCGCCGGCTCTCTCAGACTTGAACCGGCCTCACCTTTTCCCCGTAAATCTCCTCAAGTGTGGAGAGATCTTAAGCCAATATGGTATGCTTTAGTTTATTTGGGAAAGTTCAGAATGTTCTAAGTTTAAGAAAAGCCCGCCTATTACATACGTGCAAAGTTTACAGTTATCCACCGTTTCCCTAATTTCAGAATTTCTGGCTCATGTATAAACAAACAGAGACTATATTAACGTCCATGAGGTTCTTTTGATCTCTCCTCCCTGTTCCTCTCCCTCACAAGCATTCAGTCCCCTTTTCAGCTCAACCCATCAGCACCCTTCATTCATTGCTCAAAGCACGTCTTCTTCGGTGCAGTCATTTTCAGGACTCTTGTCAGCAACTACAGACATTTCAAGCCCCAAGACAATTACGTAAAGGAACCGGAAAAAAAAAAAAGGCTTTGTGATAGAACAGCTAAAGCAGAGGCTGTTTGATTCCAGTGTATATATTTCAAGCTCTGCTCCTTTCTAAAAAGGCCAGCAGATGACACGGTCCATTCTTTTTGCCTATAGGCCACCCCCTGTTCTCTGCCTGCCCCACTCCTGTCACAGTGGTGGTGCTTGTGCACGTCAGTGTGTGTTGGGGGTGGGCTGGGGCTTCGACTCCTCGGTGTATGTTTTCTGCACACAATTGTTGGGACCCGTTTCAAGGGCTGAGGAGTGCTAGTCGTTCAAAATACAATTCAGTTGCGAGAGAGGCCTTTTCCTTTGTAAATACTAATCAGCACATGGAGACGCTGGCCCTTAATGAAACTATAAGTGACTCTGCTCTGTTCTCTGAGCTGCTGCTGCTGCTGCTAAGTCACTTCAGTCGTGTCCAACTCTGTATGACCCCATAGACGGCAGCCCACCAGGCTCCCCCATCCCTGGGATTCTCCAGGCAAAAACACTGGAGTGGGTTGCCATTTCCTTCTCCAATGCATGGAAGTGAAAAGTGAAAGGGAAATCGCTCTGAGCAGTGATGGGCTATACCATGACCATACTGGAGTGGGTTGCCATTCCCTTCTTCAGAGGAATCTTCCTGATCCAGGGATCGAACCTATAACACTATAAAAGAATGCTATTTTAGACTCCACTACTTAATGTAAGTAAAATACCTGATTGATAGGTTTACAGCAAAAGCTGTCAGTCCATATACTTCTGAACTGAAAGTTCAGGAAACTAAAGCTTTTTTTTTTAACGTTGGGAAGGCTCAGTACTTTTCCTTTCATTACTAATTTCAGCAGGTGCAATATGTAGTTCCCACGTGTAATCATAATTAACGTCAGAGAAAGAAGCATTTGAGGTTGGCCTGAATTCAGAATTGAAAGACAAAAATGTTATTGGATTCAGAAAGCTAATATTGGAGTTTTTTTTTCATTCAACAATAGCTTGTTTTACTTTGTCACCTTTATCATTTTTGTTAAATTTTCTGCTTTACCTTACTGATAATAAAATAGTTTCTGTTCATTTACATGAGTTGCTTTCTGTGTAATATATACCATTTCATCATTTTACAAGCACTCTATGAAATTGGTACTATTATTCCCATCCTACAGATATGAAAACTGAGGCCAGGAGAGGCCAACTAACCTGTCCCAGGTCTCATAGTAACTGCTGGCCTTATGATGCAAACCTGCTTTCATGTTAATTGCTCAATCATTTCTGACTCTTTGTGACACCGTGGACTGTAGCTCACCAAACTCCTGTCCATGGAATTCTCCAGGCAAGAATACTGGAATGGATAACCATTTCCTTTTCCAGGGGATCTTCCTTGCCCAGGGATCAAACCCCACTCTCCTACATTGCACAAAACTGGTTTTAGCCAACTCCAAAGCCTGTTCTGGAATCATCTTACAGTATGCAGTAATGCACGTGAATTTTTCATATCTTTCACATCTTATTTCAGCCCTAGGATAGCTCTATGAATAAAGTTCTTTTATCCACAGGAAACTGAGGTTCAGATGAATTACAACTCTGTTATTCTCTCAGCTATTTATTTATATTTAACAGATATATTTGAGTGCTTTTGGGACATCAGTTGCAGCCCTGATGACATTCTTGGGTTCAAGTAGAAGGCAGTACCTGGGTGCTGAAGCCAGACAGACCTGGACTTAAATCTTGGCTCCATCACTTCACTCATTCATTCATTCATTCAACTCATTCACTCCTTCCTTCAGTCATTCATTCATTCACTCATTCAACAAGTATTTTTTAAGATAATGTTTGAATTTTATTTTTATTATTGTCATTGAGTTTATACATTTTGATATATTGTTACATTTAATTTTTTTGAATATAGTAATATATTCACATTGTTCAAAACCCAGAAAGTATTAAAAGGTATATAGTGAAAAGTCTTTCTCCAATCCTTGATAGTCAGTCCTCTCAAAAGTAACTATGATTTTTGCTAAACTTTCTGCTTCCAGAGTTTCTATATGCATATTTGAATATAACATGGGTATTTCACTAGACTTTCATCTCTTTCCCCTTGACACACTAAAGTTGCATATTTGTTTACTGTTCTGTATCTTGATGTTTTCCCCATGTAATGGTATAGCTTGGAGATGTTTCTATAATGGTACACAGAAAGGTCTCATTTTTTCCCGCTGCATAGTATTCCATTGCACACATACGATACTTTGTTTAACCAGCCCCTATTGGTAAATATTTGGTTTGTTTCCTTATTTTTCCTGTTACACATGACTTTTCCATGAGTCACTTCAGATGGGTGGCAGAGAATTTGTCTAGTCAAAGGGCATATTCATTTTAACACGTGTTTCTCAGGGCCTGCTGTGCTCTGAGCACTGTGCTGGTGGCAAGGCCCTCTGTAGGACCCCAGATGAGTGAGTCAACCTCCCCAGGCCCCCAGTCTGCCCAGTTGCAGAAGGAGGACAGTAACCCCACCCCCACAGTCTCGGTGAGGTCATTGTGAGAGGTCACAGCCCTCGGTGAATGTCAGACAGCAGCCTTCCTCCTGGTGCTCACAGGCCGGCAGGGAGGACACGTGATTTTTTTTTTTAATTCTGTATGCTATGTAAATACAGCCTAAGGGCTTCATGAGTTTCCCAGATGACTCAGTAGTAAAGAACTTGCCTTCCAGTGCAGGAGATGTGGGTTCGATCCCTGGGTTAGGAAGATCCCTGGAGAAGGAAATGGCAACCCACTCCAGTGTCCTTGCCTGGAGAATCCCACGGAGAGAGGAGCATGGCGGGCTACAGCCCATGTACTTGCAAAGAGCTGGGCACAACTGAGCACACGCTCACACACACACATGCAAGGGCTTAACAGATCCATAACGAACCACCTGTCCTTGGGCAAGATGTCCACCCAGGCCTCTGCCGCTTCATCTGTGAAGTGAGCAGGTTGAGCTGGATCAGCTCCGTGGGGTTGCCTCCGGCTCTTCCTTTGGTGGAGTGCGGCCCCTTTGCCCCTCGCTACCCCATAGGATTTCCCCAGCAGGAACTGGCTCAGCAACAGAATGTTCCCTAGTGTGACCGTGACTCTAGTTCTCTTCCATCGGCTTTTCAGCCTCACACCTGTCGGGGAGACAGAACCCTGCCTCTGCCTGTCATAGGTTTGCAGCTGTGACTCTTTAAGAAAAAGATGGATCGCAAGAGAAAAACAGTTATTAACGCATGCAGCATGCATCAGGGGGGAGAACCCTCAGCACGACAACGTGGAGACTTAGAACTTGACTTGTACAGCCTCTTCAGCAAAGAATAAATTGATAAGAGAAACAGTAGGAGGGAGGGAAGCCATTTCAGGCTTCCAGCTCGCTGCAGGGAAGTCAGTTCACGGGAGGAAGCTGATGGGCACGTTGGCATACTCCTCCATGCGAGTCTGGAACATCTCCATTAAGAGGGTCATTTATATCCTACCTTCAGGCAGGAAAGAGAGGGAAGATGGAGGTTTCCTGCGTATGTGCTTTGTAACTGCCTTCAGCTCCAAATAACTTTTATGTTGAAGAGGCATACTTGGGGGGTGACATTCTGGCTTCCCTATCCCCACACTCCTGCCTTACCCTGCAGTGGTCCCTGGAAGCCTGTCTGCCAGTTTATGGAAGAGAGGAGGTCAATTTCAGTCACTTAACGCTTGTGTCTGTAATTGGTCTTGGAAATTTCATTGCTCCAAGAGGAACCTGTGTCAGAGACACTCTACTTGACCCCGCAGCCAATTCTGTCCAGTTGCCATTTGAGAGTTTGCCAGAGGTTTATCCTTACAAAGCCAGAACACGAGTGCATCTTTTCTTTTTTTTGAAGTTTGTCCATTATTAGCGGCTTTTACAGATCTCCTGATAGTCATTTATTATTGACAGGGTGACTGTATGCTCCAGTTTGCCCATCTCATCCCATGAAGGTAGTAGTCCCCTCTTTCATCTGAAGTTTGAGTGATCACTTATATACTTAGTAATTATACAGTTTGTGATAAACACCCTATTAGTGCTTACCATTGGCCAAATATTTTATGTACATCGTTAAAGTTCATCCTTCTTGTGCTTAGTTGCTCAGTTGTGTCTGACTCTTTGCAGCCCTATGCCTTGTAGCCTTCCAGGCTTCTCTGTTCGTGGGATTCATCAGGCAAGAATACTGGAGTGGGTAGCCATCCCCTTCTCCAGGGGCATCTTCCCAACCCAACATTGCAGGCAAATTCTTTACTGTCTGAGCCACCAGGGAAGCCTACTCATCCTTCTTACAACCTTCTGTGATAGATACTGTATTTGCCCATTTTATAGATGACAAGGTCTTTCTGCTGCCTTTGCTAAGCTAATCAGCACATAGAATCCTGTGGCAACTGGGCATCAGATTCTGGGCGCAGCTACAGAACCATGGCAGACAGGACCTTGGGCTCAAGCCTTCTTCATTTCTGCAGGGAGGAATCAAGGCTCAGAGCAGTGCTGAGGTTTCCTGAGGGGGAACTCACTACATACTGGCAGAACTAGAATTTTCTCCCAGCCCGCCAGTTACACAGCTTGTCTGATTTCCTGTGCAGTGATGTCCTCCCCTGCTCCATCCCCCAGCCCTCACTGAGCACAGCTGTCGGCTGAGCCGTCGTGTCAGAATCTTTTGTGACCCCCTGGACTGTAGCCCGCCAGGCTCCTCTGTTCCATGGGATTTTCCAGGCACAAATACAGGAGGAGGTTGCCATCTCCTGCTCCAGGGGGCACCCAGGGCATGTGGATAATGAGGTGGACATCCAGAGTCTCATCGGCAGGAACAAGAAGAACTGTCACCACGCTACCGTTAGGGGCCCCCAAAGAGCAAGGTATCTGTGGCCAGTCCTGGTGGAGGGGCAGAGGAGATGGTGTCCTGAGAGCTAGTCCCTGGGCTGTTCGAACACCAGCTCCCGCCACCAGGGGGAGGTCACTTCACATAGGTTCTGCCATAGAGACTGGTGGTTGCCTTAGACTTTATTTCTGGCATTAAAGACAGAAAGTGCATTTTCAGAGGGGGAACTCCCTCCTTGTGCTGCAGAAGAAGCTATCGTAATCATCGGTGTGTAATTGAAATTTGCAAGAGGAGAGACATCCCCTCCCCTCCCAGAGAGCTGGCCAAGGGAGGGGACCCTCGCTGCTGCTGGGCAATGGGACCCACTTTGGTTCCAACAGGGAACAAGGATGCTGTGCCTCAAGGAGTGACCCTCCTCTTCCAGCTGCCCCTAATGCACGCTGTGACGTCCCCCACCCCCTGCTCTGATCTGTGGTTACTTGTTCAGACGGTGACTCAAACTATCAGCGTAAAGAAATACAAAGAGAGCTCACTAAGATGAAGCAGGCACTTCACTGCAGAGATAAGGGCAGTTTTCTGAGCTGGCTTCTGCCATTAGGTTGCTACAGAGATTAGTTTTCAAAGGCAAAGCTCGTGCTGCTGCATAGATGGCCAGACCCCTGTGGTGACCCCTGTCCTCCAAGGAATTATCTGCTGCCCAGGCGACGGGGTGACAACATTGTTTTGGGCTGAAGTCAGGATTTGGGACAATTCGGGTAGATCTCAGCTCTGCTCACACAGCCACCTTTCCATCCTAAGGTGCAGATCTCAGACAGTGACGGAGAACCCTCAGGTCGGGGTCAGCTGACTGTTGTTGCTCAGGCGCTCAGTCGTGTCTGACTCTTTGTGACCCCATAGACTGCAGCATGCCATGCTTCCCTGTCTTTCACCATCTCTCAGAGTTTGCTCAGGCTCACATCCACTGAGTCTGTGATGCCATCCAACCATCTCATCCTCTATCACCTGGTTCTCCTGCCCTCAATCTTTCCCAGCATCGGGGTCTTTTCCAGTGAGTCGGCTCTTCCCATCAGGTGGCCAGAGTATTGGAGTTTCAGTTTCAGCATCAATCCTTCCAGTGAATATTCAGGGTTGATTTCCCTTTGGGTCGACTGGTTTGATCTCCTTGCTGTCCAAGGGGCTCTCAAGAATCGTCTCCAGCCTCACAGTTTGAAAGCGTCAATTCTTCAGTGCTCAGCCTTCTTTATGGTCCAACTGACTATAAACTCCTAAAAACAGACCACTCACCAGCAAAACTCACTGGGTTACAGTTCATGAACTGGCCAGGAAACCCTTGCAGACATCTGGCAACATCTCTCCCTCTCTGGAACAGCCCCACTGTAGATGTATCCTTCAAACTCAACCACCTGTTGGACCCTGACACAGCATTTCCAGAGCTGTTCTCATTTTTCACATCAACTCTGAATTTGTGTATTTCTTCCCAGTGACTTATAAGTTTTCAGGGCACACTTGGATTCCAGTGTGTTCTGTTACTTGTTATTTCCTTGATATATCTTGGGAAATACCATCATCGAATGGTCAGGTAGTCTGTAACATCCATGTTCAGAGTATTCCCGTTATTTGGAACACATTTAAGATAATGACCTAGTTCTCACTACTGTGAACATGCCTGAGACGGTGGCATAGATGAGTTGGGTGGGCGTAGAGAGGTTATATGTTTGGGGGGTGACTTCCTGCATTTATTGGAGGGTGGCTGTGCAGAGGACCAAATAGAGTCCAATGTGCTTATATCTGTGGCTTGGAATCAAGCAGTAACAGCCAGCCTGTGGCTGAGATTATGAGCACATTGTTTATCTTATATCGTAAAACAAGGGCTGGGTAGTCCTTTACCCTACTAGGATACGGTGAGAATGAAATACAGCAAAACCATGTTTGTGATAATACTTGAAGGCAGAACATACCCTGAAATGATCTGTTTAGTCTTTATCAAGGACTTTATTACTTACTTTATGGTCAGAGGTTTTGTATTGAATCAGTTCAGTTCAGTTCAGTTGCTCAGTCGTGTCCGACTCTTTGCCACCCCATGGAGTGCAGCACGCCAGGCTTCCCTGTCCATCACCAATTCTCAGAGCTTACTCAAACTCATGTCGACTGAGTCGCTGATGCTAATGTATTGAATAGCCACTTCATTTTTATTTCATGTTCCTTTCTTTTCCTCCTCTGTTTTCTCTCCTAGATAGCACAGGGACCACACTGGCAGGATCACCTACTTGCAGGCTTTTTCTTGCCTGTTGTTCACTTTATTTTAATGGCTTAGCCAAGAGTGAAAGTATGCAAAAGAGAATGCATGCATTACCCCCAAGAACGCCCACCTTCTTTATGGACAAATGCCTACGTTCCTTTAGGGCTTCTCGGGTAGCTCAGTGGTAAAGAATCCTCCTGCCAATTCAGGAGACACAGGTTCAATCCCTGGGTCGGGAAGATCCCCTGGAGAAAGAAATGGCAACCCACTCCAATATTCTTGCCCGGGAAATCCCATGGACAGAAGAGCCTGCTGGGCTGCAGTCCATGGGGTCGCAAGAGAGTTGGGCATGACAACAACCTACTTTGGTGATGTATGTGTTAAAATAAAGCACAGAGAGTCAGACAGGTGAGCGACTGAGCACAGCACAGACATGGTACAGAAGCAGTAAGATGCAGTAGTTACAAGGGTGGCCTCCAGAGTCAAGTCGGTCTGAACTGTGAGACCTTGGTCAAGGAAGTTATCTTCCCTGTGCTTCAGTCCCTTTGTAAAATGGAGTAATAAAAGTATAAGATGAAAAGAGCATATAAATAAAGGGCTAAGAATAATACCTTCCAACTGTTAGCAGCTTTATTTCAGTGATTACTAGAATGCGGAGACTATTGTATCTGAGATTGCTCACTGCTGTCATCCTGTGCCCAGGACAGGGTCTGCCACCAGGTCTCCTGCGTTGCAGGCAGATGCTTTACCCTCTGAGCCACCAGGGAAGCCCCAGTAAGTATTTGTGCAGCGGTGAAAATAAAACATTAACATTATAAGGAAAGCATTGCTCTTTTAAGTTCATTAAAGGTTAAGCCTTATTTTCCCAGGAGTAATTTTAGGTACCTCCAGATGCCGCCTACATTATCTTAGCCCAGTAGGCTCTGCTGGGCTTCCTAGGTGGCTCAGTGGTAAAGAATCTGCCTTCCATGCCGGAGACTCGAGTTCGATCCCTGGGTCAGGAAGATCCCCTGGAGTAGGAAATGGCAACCCACTCCAGTATTCTTGCCCGGAAAATTCCATGGACAGAGGAGCCTGGCTACAGTCCACAGGGTCACAGAGAGTCAGACATGACTGAGCACACAGAGGCTCTGCAGCTTTAAAATTGTTGCACGTGCACATGTGCATGTGTGTGTGCACACACACCCACCCTTGTATGAAATTAACAGGCTTAGATTTTCCTCAACATTTAGGCTACTGTTGTGAAATGTATTATACCAGAAGACTACCCTGGCTTGTTATCACTTGTAATGCTTAGAAAACCATGTTTTAACGTGAATGAGTGTTGCCACAATGTTGAAAACAAAGAAAACTATAAACACTTAAATAAATAAGTCAGTAAAATAATGGACGTAAAAACCATCAATTTTATCTGAAACGAAATCATTATTGATGATGAAAAGAAATCCTAGGCTTCTCCACACACACACACACAATCCTGTCATTGAAAAATATATTGTCATCTTTGCTGGTGAGGTTTTTCCCCCTCCCTCCATCCCTCCCTTCTTCTCTCTCTCTCTCCGCTTCCCTCCCCTCCCTTCCCTCTCCTTTTTCTTAGAATGCCTTTTTGAGGACACATAGATCTTTTCAGAAATTCATTGTCATCTGCTGAATCCCACGTGCTAGCCAGCCTCTGGCCTCCTTGATAGAAGGGAGCAGGTCATTCTTTGCCAAATCTCTTCCGAAGGGGGCAAAGTCAACTTGTGAGCTTCTTATCTCTGAACACTGCTGCCCTGGTTTCCATCAGATTGTGCCAGGAAAGATGACCTTCCTTAATGAAATGTATGCTGTCTGCTTAATACTCAGTAGCCTGCTGTGCTTTTAATTAAATGAACCAGTCTTTAAAAACTCGAGTCTTATCCCTGGAGCAGCATGGCACCCACAGTCTGTCCCCAGGTCAGCCGTTCCAGATGGTTACATGAGAGAGCGGCACCCGTGGGGGCTGAAGATTGGATCGAAGGGCTTTAGCATGGTGTGGTCTGGGCTCGTAGTTCTTGGAGCGCTTTCTTTGTGCTTTCGGTCCAGGATAACTCAGCCTTCATCCAGCCTTACGGTCAGACTTTAGCAAGAAGTTACTCACCATTGTATTTACGTCCACACTGTGCCCGGGTGTAGTTGTTCAGTCGATAAGGTGTGTCTCACTCTTTGCCCCTGCCCCCTGCCCCCATGGACTGCAGAACGTCAGGCTTCCCTGTCCTTCACCATCTCCTGGAGTTTTCCCAGACTCATGTCTATCGAGTCGGTGGTGCCATCCAACTATCTCATCCTCTGTCGTCCCCTTCTCCTCCCGCCTTCAATCTTTCCCAGCATCAGGGTCTTTTCCAATGAGTCAGTTCTTTGCATCAGTTCTTCTTTGTGCTTTGAAGATTAATTCTTTATAAACTTTACATTTGGTCATTAAAATAAAAGCATTAATTGAAAATATCTCATCCTTTTCTCTCATTCTGTTTCTTAGAAATAACCTCTAGGTTTTATTGTACTCTTTCGTATATAGTCTATATACACCATGTGTATGTATTTATAAATATCATATTATATGCACTCTTTTGCTACTTGCTTTCTTAAAATATTGGACATCTTTCAGTAGACTCAATGCATTTCTTTTGATAACTGCCTTGCATTTCTTAATAAGAATGCAACGTAATTTAACCAGCAATTCTTTTTTCTTATTTTGTTAGACTTTTGGCCATGCCATGTGGCCTGACCAGGGATCAAACCCACGGCCCCTGCAGTGAGAGTTCAGAGTCTTAGCTTCTAGAGCCCTAAGGAAGTCCCAGCAGTTCCTACTGATGGACATTTATTTTGTTTCTAGGTTGGGTGTTTTGGTTTTGTTTTTTCTAATTATGAGGAGCATCCTTACACAGACCTCCCTGAGTGTCCATGGGGGACCATTCCAGCACGGATGGTTACCAAAATCTACAGAAGCTCGAGTCTCTTATGGTAAATGACGTCGTATTTGCACATAACCTTCGCAGTGTAAACGCTCTGTGCGTGCGTGCATACTTAGTCGCTCAGTTGTGTCCGAGTCTTTGCAACCCTTTGGACTGTAGCTCGCCAGGCTCCTCATTCCATGAGATTCTGATGAGAATGAGGAGATTACTGGGGTGGGTTGCTCTTTTCTTCTTCAGGGGATCTTCCAACCCAGGGGTCGAACCTGGGTCTCCTGCACTTGCAGGAGGATTCTTTACCCTCTGAGCCAGCAGGAAAGCCCCTACAAAGGATGAAAGCAAAACACAGCGACCAAACCTTGTTGATATTTTGAGTGAGATTCCTTTGGGTTGATAGTTACTTTGGGATAATTGACATCTTTATATATTATGTTGTTATAATGTTGTTCTGGGCTTCACTGATGGCTCAGATGGTAAAGAATCTGCCTGCCATGCGGGAGACCCAGGTTCGATCCCTGGGTTGGGAAGATCCCCTGGAGGATGAAATGGCACCCCACTCCAGTATTCTTGCCTAGAGAATTCCATGGGCAGGAAGCCTGGCGGGCTACAGTCCATGGGGTTGACAGAGTGGCTAACACACAGTGGTGTTCTACTTACTTAAGCCATCTTTTATGCCATATGTGCAGGTTTGGCATTTTCCATGTGCATATATATATTCTTCACATAGATCGCCTATATATTTCTTTAGCTTGTTTTTATGTTTTAGATTTTTCAGTGTAAGTATTTCCATGTAAGCTTAAGAAATGTATTAAAATATGAGGCCTCCTTTTCCATTATACGTCCTTTTCCTTTCATGTAAAGGAATTGTCATTTCCTGCATATTGATTTTGTAACCATCTGCCATACTAAAGCCTCTTATGGTTTCTCCTGAAGTTTTCAGGTGTTAAATCACATCATCTGCAAATAGTGACAGGCTTGCCATCCTCTTTATAATACTTGTGTTTTATTCTCTTATCCACACGGCACTTAGAGACTAGATTACAGGAGCAGCAGCCGTCATCTTTGTTGTGGCCAGCCCTTGAGGGAAATGTGCTGGTGTTCCACCATTGACCTTAACCTTGGCCAGGCAGTGTGGTATTTTAACTCACCTCTGGTATCCCTGACAAATACTTGCCTGTCCTAGACCTGGTTACCCGCAACAGATACACCCAGCTGTCTCATTGCTTTTCTCTTACGTAGCACTCAGTTCTCCTTCTAAAGAAGTGACTTCAGCCTTTTGGCCAACGTCGTCATCTTCCAGTAGTTCACCAGGCTGACCAACAATGCAAAGGAAAAGAGGAAAGGCACCGGCTTTGTGTTCTCTAGGTCTCTTAGAAAACACGGATCCATTCCTTTGGCCACACATGTGCGAATCTACAAAAAAGGTAATATTGTAGACGTCAGGGAACTTGATACTTGTGGACACTGTTGACAGTGGGACGCCCCCAAATGTTCCCATGGCAAGACTGGAAGAGCTCGCAGTGTGACCTGGCGTACTGTTGGGATTGTGGCAAACAAGCAAGTTAAGGGTATGAGTCCTACCAGGACAATTAATGTCTGCACTGAGCATATTAGGCTTTCTAAGAGTCTAGATAGCTTCCTCAAACATGGGAAGGGAAATGACTGGAAAAAGAAGAAAGCCGAAGGGGAAGGTACTTGGGTTCAACTGAAGCTCCAGCTGGTTCCACCCAGAGAAACACACTTTGTAGAAACCTGCAAAAAAGGAGCTTGAGGTGCTGGAACCCATTCGCTATGAATTCATCGCATAATGGGTGTAAAAAGATAAAAGGTCTCTGGACTATAAAGAACAAAGAAAAAGAACATTAAAAGCATTTTTATTGTAGTATTGTTGATGTACAATATTATGTAAGTGTACAATGTAGTGATTCACAATTTTTGATGAGTTGTACTTATTATAAAGTATTGGCTATATTGCTCGTGTTGTAAAATATATCCTTATAGCTTATTACTTTTATACATGATAGTTTGTGCCTTTTAATCCCCTATACCTTTATTGCTTCTGCCTCTGTCCCTCTCCCCACTGGCAACTGCTAGTTTGTTCTCTGTATCTGGGATCGGTTTCCATTCTGTTATATTCACTAATTTAACTTTCAGATTCCACATGTAAGTGATACACAGTATTTCTATCTGATTTAATTCACTTAGTGTTAAGTGACTTACCCTGCAAATTCATCTGTGTTGTTGCAGATGGCAAAAATTTCCTTCCTTATTATGGCTGAGTAGTTGTATACACACGCACCACATCTTTCAAGAACACTTTCTGGACCTTGTGTCTCTGTCTGCACAGGCTGGATGCTGCTGATGGAGCGCCCTGTGTTGACAGAAATCTCTGTGTCTGCTCTGTCCCACGTGATAGCTGCTGAACATTTGAGACGTGGGTGTGCCTGTGAAGCTAAATTTTATTTCATTTAAATTAATTTAATTAAAATTAATTTAAATCATGATCAACTATTGAGCACTTAAAATGCAGCTAGTGCTTCTAAGGAACTGAGTTCTTAATTTTGCATAAGTTTATTTTTTTAATTTTTTTTAATTTTAATTTTTTTTTTTATGTTAAGACTATGCTGCATGGCACATGGGTTCCCAGTTCCTCGACCAGAGATTGAACCTGTGCTCCTTGCAGTGGAAGCATCGTCTTAATGACAGGACCACCAGGGAAGTCCCTTAGTTTAGTTGAAATAGCCGCATGTGGCTATTAGCTCCAGCACTGGGCGACACTGGCTCTTCAGCCCTAAATGACATGAAAGCCTAGGACGTGAGCACAGAAAGGACCTGGCAGCTCCCGCTGTGCCCCGAGAGGTGGAGGCTGGCCTCAGATCCTCTCATGGCAAGTTCATGATTAAACAGAAGAAGCCAGGCTCCCTGTTCTTGTCTCTGGCTTTTCTCACTGTGCTTGACCCTCCTCTTAACTCCTCACTTCCCATGTCCCTTCTTCAAATGACAGCCGAAGTCCAGGTGTGTACCGACTTACACACCTTTGATAAACACGTCTTAACCCACTGACTTCTCCACTAAGTCTGGAGAAGTCTGGCTTCGGGGCTGGTGCAGATGTAGAATTTTCAGCTCTGTGGTCTTGCCCTGCAGGGCCAAGGCTCTCTCGTGAGAAGGGCAGGTGCAGTGGGTCCAGGCGCTGTGTCTGGCCTCTCTGCCAGTTGGATCAGAACATCCTTAAACACCTGAGGATGTCTAAGATGCTCCGGCATCCTCAGGAACACCCGTTCTGTGCCCTTTCAGTTCACGTTGTCTTCTGGTCCCATCCTTAAAAGATTGTAAACATTGGTGCTTCCAGCATGACAGCAGGGCATTGCTTCTTGCCCCTTGGCTAATCTAAACCTTAAGAGAACTCAGGTCCTGCAAGTCAGGGAGGGGGATAAAGAAAGCAGAGCCTTCAAGAAGGCCCTCAACCGGGGACTCCAGGGTAGAGAGAGGACCTCTGAGTCTTGAAGGGCCCCACAGCCTTGCTGTTGAGGCCCTTGTAATTCTTCCTGCCTCTGCCAGCCCTTTCTTTTCCCCAGGGGTTCCTGGTCAGTCACTCAGGGTCACTGCTGGGGTCCTCCTTAGCTGGCCCCACTAGCCACTCATTCAACGGAGCCAGGAGGGACCCACCCAGGAAGGAACTCTTTAAAAAAAAAAAAAATTGTTGACATACAGTTGATTTACAGTGATGTGTTAGTTTCAGGTGTACAGCAAAGCGAATCAGCTATATATATTATATACATACATGGAGGTGGCAGTTTAGTCACTAAGTCATGTCTGACTCTTGCAACTCCTTAGACTGTAGCCCACCAGGTTCCTCTGTCCATGGGATTTCCCAGGCAAGAATCTTGGAGCAGGTTACCATTTCCTCCTCCAGGGGATCTTCCCGACCCAGAGATCAAACCCCATGTCTCCTATATTATAGTCAGATTCTTTTTTTTTTCTTTTAGAAAAGTTTGTTCACTCATTTATTCCTGTAGATCGTAAACTGCCAGTATTTTAAAACTATGTGATTAGGTTTTCAAGAACAAATCTGAGACATCCCAGGTATCACAACCTTTCCTAAATATAGCACAGAGACTTCAATTTCTTGTAAAACAATGGTTCACCAAAAGGAACCATCAAGTGTTCATTTAACTAAATTCTGCTTTGCTATATTAAAACATACCAGAATTTTTCTACTTTTTTCATTCGGTTGGGAAGGTTGTTGAGAGTGATAAAAATTTCTCTTCCATGGTTATATGCAGATATGGATGCAGATTCTGATAGGGATGCTTTAAAAAATTACCCAATTTAAAATCCTTAATTTGTCTAATTAATTACAAAATTATTTAACTTGAAAGGTTAAGACTTAAATTTTCAATGGTAAGTTGAAGTTATTTTTTATATTGTTCAAAATGATGTAATTCCAGAACATGGGCTTACCCATGGTTATGAAAGGCTGTTGTTTAAATATATTTACCAAAACAAAAACCACAACAAAAAATTAACTTCCAAACCATTTACATATGTCTTTTATGTATACACATATAAAAAACTTGGAATGGTCCTCAGGCATATATGAGTTAAATGCAAATTCTAAATTCTGATTGAGTAATGACTATGGAGATTTCCTCCAACATTTAGAAAAACTGTTCTGTAATGCTGAGGAAATAATATACCATGGTATCAAATTCTTTCCTACTGAAGGAGGCGACTACAGAAAGCTTTTATTTGTTCAAAGTAACCAGTGCTACAGATGGAAAAAAACAAAAACAAAAAACCCAATGTAACTTCCCCAGTATTACTTCAAAACAAACATATCAAACCTGATTTTCATTAGAATGTAGTTATTTCTTCACACTAATAAATAAAAAAAACCAAGACCCACATTATATATATATATAGATATAAAAGGCAATGCAAATAATTATTGAGCCTCATCTTCTGGACAAGAATGTCAAGTTAGTCTCTCTTCATAAAAAGCAATTACAATTTGAGGACACTTCATATTTGCCTCTTTTGCCAGTACCAGCTCCGCCTCGTCGGAATCTTTCCATTTCATGAGGAACATTAATTCTCCGCTGCTGTATGTGGCACCAATTATTTGTTCTGGATCAAGACCTCTGGCAAAACCTCTCGGTTTATCAGCAGCATCTCTTTTCTTCTTTGATTTGCTATAAGATTCACTGTCAGACAAAGATTTTCTTTTTGTTCCATCTTTTTCTTTACCAGCTCTTTGAGAATTAAATGCTTCAGTTAACTCTGGACAATCTAAATTTTCTTCAGGTCCACAAATACTGTCTGCATCTGTAAACCCCTTCCGCTTCAGGAAATACTCCGCCTTCCCGTTCACTACACGGCGGCCCAGTACTTTTTCTACTACAAATTCTTCAGGTTCTGCCTCTTCAACTTTTTTACTCTTTCCATTGTGCTTCTTTCCCATTTTTTGCAATGTAGTTTTATTGGAGGCCATTTTTTATTGCAGACTTGAAGAGCTATTATTCACCGCCTCTGAGCTGCTCCGGGTCCCGGGTCTGCGGTGTCTCCCGCCCTGCACGCCCATACATACACATATATCTACTCTTTTTTTGTTTTCTTAGATTCTTTTCTCATATAGGCCACTACAGAGTATTGAGTAGCGTTCCCTGTGCGCTACAGCAGGTCCTTATTAGGTACCTACTCTATTTGTAGTACTGTGTATGTGTTGATCCCAAATGTTCCAATTTATCCCTCCCTGCCCCTTTACTGGGCTTCCCCTGGTGGCTCAGACAGTAAAGAATTACCTGCAATGTGGGAGACCTGGGTTCCATCTCTGGGTTGGGAAGATCCCCTGGAGAAGGGAAAGGCTACCCACTCCAGTATTCTGACCTGGAGAATTTCATGGACTATGTATAGTCCACGGGGTCGCAAAGAGTCGGACACAACTGAGCAACTTTCACTTCACATGTATATATGTTATCATCTTAGAAAGGCTTCCCTGGTGGCTCAGCTGGTAAAGAATCCTCCTGCAAATGTGGGAGACCTGGGTTTGATCCCTGGGTTGGGAAGATCCCCCGGAGAAGGGAAAGGCCACCCTCTCCAATATTCTGGCCTGGAGAGTTCCATGGACTGTATAGTCTTGGCGTCACTGGAAGGAATTCTCCCCTTTCTCTGGTCACAGTCAGCTTAGCTGTTAAGAGTGCAGGACTGCCTGGGGTCCAGCCCAGCTCTGCCCCTCCTTCCACGAGGCCGGGCCACACTCCACCTGGTCTGTGCCTCGACTTGCCTGCCTGGAAAATGGGGGTGGTTGCCCTCAGGGCCCCTCCCAGGGCTCCCAGTGAGGAGCGTGTGAGTCCCTAGATGGAGCGAACTCAGAGGGCCTGCCTTGCCAGGACACCCTCCACAGAAAGACATGACAGCTGTCCCCATCCTGAGGGCAGGTGACACCGCCCCCCCCCCGCCTGCAGGCCTGGTCCCCCTCTGCCCCTCCAGGGAAGCTCTAGATGCCGACAGATTTGGGGGGAGCACTGCCTGGATGTACGTGGATGGCTGAACCCCCTGGCCCCAGAGAGTCTCCTTTCCTGGTTGCATCACACATACAACCCGGCTTGGCAGAGGGGTGGCTGGTATATCTGACCGTGGGTCCCAGGCCCCTTGGGGCTGTTTGTCTTGCCCCTGTGACCCCCGTTGGAGTTGTTGGGGTGTCAGCTTCTCAGGCGGGAGGAGGGCCTGCCTGCCGGAAGCCTGATCACACCCCCCACCATGTTTCTCTTTCTTGGCCCAGGCTTCCACGGTGGCTCCGATGACGGCGCCCACCCGCAGAGCCTGGCCCCCATGTGCTGGAAGTTGTGATGAATACATGGCTTGTGTACACTCATCGCAGAGTCAGTAATCTGCTAAAAGGTCAAGCTCAGCTTATCAGAACACAGCACATCCAGGATTCTAGACCTATGGATGTTGCTCCACTTTTTTTCCCCCATGATCAGGGAAAAATCTTGAACTCTCTTAAAAACTGGGTAACTTTTCCTCCCCCGGGATGATCTTTTCCCCTGCCTCTCAGCACCATCCAGAGAAGGGAAATGGAGCCCCGGTGACTTGACCCACTGTCTACGCAGCACCTACTCTGTGCCAATGCCCAGAGCAAGGGACGCACCTGGGGGTGCTGAAGCAAATGCTTATGCGGTGTGTATTCCATGCCAGGTGCTGTCGTACATGCTTAGCAACATGGATGGATTTCATCCTCACACAGACCCAGGCGGGAGATGCTGCTCTTGTTCCCATTTGATGGATGCAGTCACTGAGGCCAAGGAGCCTGCTCATCACTGCACAGCTAAGTTGGGGTGGGGGCAGGACTTGAACCCAGAGTCTGGGTTCTTAACCACTCTCCCCTTACCCCGACCGCCTTTCCGCTCTGGTTCCCCACTTTGCCTGAAGCCAGCATCCCTGGGAAGTACTCACTTGCTGTGTGAAGATGCTGAGGCCTGGAGAGTCAGTGTACAGGCCAGCAGCCTGCCTGGGGTTTGGATGCCACACCCAAGGCCCTGACTGCAAACCCCGCTCCTCCCTGGCACCTAGAGGCTTTGCCAGTCCCAGCCCCTGGACCCTGCCCTCCTCCCCCCTCACATCAGCCATCAAGTTGAGTGACTTTAAGGGGCTCCAGGCTCCCCTAAAGGAAGTGCCTCTCTGCTCCTCTCTCCCACAGAACATTCTCATATTCTTTCTTTTTCTCTTTAGCTACATCTCTGACTACAAAATTGTTCTGTCTTCCCACACGCGTGTTGACTGGCCATGTTTCCTCTGGCTTATTTCCTCTGGACAGTTCTTATCGTTTGCCTGTTCAGCTGCTGGACTGTTTGTTTTAGGCAGGTCCACTGTCCGACTCAAGGGTCAGGACCGAAATTCACCTGAGTCCATCTGTTGATGCATAACATCTCTGCCCCTCTTTTGGCGTGCAGTGACTGAAAACAATCATGTGTCCTTGGTGCTGAGTAAGGGGATGAGAAGGTAGACAGTGTCCATCCCCCAGCCTTCCAGCCTCAATCGAAAACCAAGGGTAGGAACTTCCCTGGTGGTGCAGTGGTTAAGACTCCATCATTCTACTGCAGGGAGTGCGGGTTCAGTCGCTGGTCAGGGAGCTAAGATTCTGTATGCTGCGTGGTGCAGCCAAAAAAAAGGTAACAACATAAACAAAAAACCAAGTGTAGACTGGCAGTGTTTTCCTTGCATGGAGGGCAAGGCTGCACCTGGTTCCTCCTGTCTGGGTCTGGCATGCAGGAACCTTCCACAGGCATCCATCAAGGGGACAACTGGGCAGCTCCCATGTATTAGATAGGAAGACCCAGGAAAACAGAAACTAGCCCAGAACTTCCACGAAGGAGAACACCCACAGCAGTTTTCTTCTCGGTTTCCCAGGCATTTCCCCATTTCTGTATTCACTGAACCCTATCTCCTGTTCTGAAAACCATGCACGCCTGTTCTCTGGGTACATCTCACTGAGGCCCAGTTCCCCACTGTCTGGGAGGCTCTGTGTCCATGCCTACAAAACCCACACAGTTATTCCAGTTCAGGCCACCTCTCTCCGCATCCCTTGTCTAAGAGAGAAGCCGCGTGGGTTCACTCACCAGGACCTTCCCATCCTTACAAGACAGCAGTAACACCAGCCTGCTTAGCATCCCTTCATAGCTTCCCTAAAAGGAAGCTTGTAATTTGAGGTCGCACCTCAGCCCATGTCACCAGCCGAATATTATTCGTAATAAGTGTTTTATAATCTGTGATGATGCATCCAGGGATCTGTCCAGCGAGGGTGAGCTTTGCATGTGGTAAACACAGATTGTGCCTTGTCCAGTAGCCATAGGCACTCTGCAAGCACACAGTTAATGGGTGGGAGGGTTCATTTGCTTTGTGTCGAAACACACAAAGTCGCGCCAGTATCTGAGCTTTTTTTTAAATCTAAAATTGTTGATGCTTCACTATCACACCTCCCTCTAGGATCAGGTTTCTTGTATGAAACCGTCTCAGTGACCTTCTCTGCAACTGGAGCAGGATCGAGGTCCTCATATGAAGACCGGGTCCATATAAACTCGAGTTACGTTTTATTGAAATCTAAGTGAGGGAAAATTTAGCTCATTTTGGAGAGCAGGCCAGCCCATCCAGCCCTGTCACGTGACTGTGCTTGTGGGCCCCCTGTGTGCCAAAGGCCCCTCTGCTTAGAACCTGGGGCTCGATCCTGTCTTCATGCCCCTGTGAGTGTGTGCTCAGTCCCTCAGTCTGTCTGACTCTCTCCAGCCCTATGGATGGTAGCCCACCAGGCTCCTCTGTCCACGGCATTCTCCAGGCAAGAATACTGGAGGGGGTTGTCGTTTCCTCCTCCAGGGAATCTTAGGGATCGATTGGCAGGCAGGTTCTTTAAACACTAGGGCCACCAGGGAAGCCGCTCTTTATGCTCCCAGATGCCCTTAAAAAGAGCACCACCACGGCCCCTTCCCAGGTCCTCCTGGCTCCCAGTCAAGTCAGGCCAGTGAGGTTTTCCTGTGATTGAAGATTGACGTCACCTAGTGATCACTAAGTGCATAGAAGTCACATAGGAAAAACTGGTCAGGGAGGAGAGGGCCTCAGCCCAGAGAACGTTCCTTCTTGGGATCAGGAAACACAAGGAAGAGACGATTGGGTTGGGTTCTGTTCGCTTTTTAAGGCTCCGGATGGCCCCAGAAAAACAGCTCAGATAGAAAAAGCTGTTTGGGGATCTGGTGGATGGGCGTGGGAACAAACTGTCCCACTGTGCTGAAAGTGAAGATGCTCAGTCGTGTCTGAGTCTTTGCGACCCCACGGACTGCATTCCGGGGGATTCTCCAGGCTAGAGTACTGGAGTAGGTTGCCATTTCCTTCTCCAGGGGATCTTCCCAACCTGGTCTCCTGCACTGCAGGCGGATTCTTTAGCATCTGTGCCACCCCTCCTCCCCCAGCATTGTGTTGACCTGCCAACTAATCCCGGAGCTGGGAAAATGGGATTTACCCCTCCCCAACTCCCACCCCAAATGTTAGTCACCTTCTGATGTGGTGTTGTATTCAGAAGAACAGCAGCCTGAAGACTGATCCTTGGGTTTTATCAAATCTTTTTTTAGCCCCTCAATCGGGGGATAGTGCCAGCCGGGTGTGGCCATGTGCTTGGGTATTATCAGTTCAGTTCAGTCGCTCAGTTGCAACCCCATGGACTGCAGCACACCAGGCCTCCCTGTCCATCACCAACTCCCGGAGCTTGTTCAAACTCATGTCCCTTGAGTCGGTGATGTCATCCAACCATCTCATCCTCTGTCGTCCCCTTCTCCTCCCACCTTTAATCTTTCCCAGCATCAGGGTCTTTTCAAATGAGTCAGCTCTTCACATCAGGTGGCCAAAGTATCAGAGTTTCAGCTTCAGCATCAGTCCTTCCAATGAATATTTAGAACTGATCTCCTTTAGGATGGACTGGTTGGATCTCCTTGCTGTCCAAGGGACTCTAAAGAGTCTTTTCCAACACCACAATTCAAAAGCATCATTTTTCAGTGCTCAGCTTTCTTTGTAGTCCAACTCTCACATCCATACATGACTACTAGAAAAATCATAGCCTTGACTAGATGGACCTTTGTTGGCAAAGCACTGTCTCTGCTTTTTAATATGCTTTCTAGGCTGATCATAACTTTCCTGCCAAGGAGTAAGCGTCTTTTAATTTCATGGCTGCAGTCACCATATGCAGTGATTTGGGAGCCCAAAAGAGTAAAGTCAGCTACTGTTTCCTCATCTATTTGCCATGATGTGATGGGACTGGATGCCATGATGTTAGTTTTCTGAATGTTGAGCTTTAAGCCATCACCCTGTGCTAATGAAGGGGGGGCTGTTTGGGGAGGGAAGCACGTGCTGAGCAGGAGAGAGCTACCTGCAGGTGGGGCCGGCAGGGGTGGGGTCCTGGCTCCTCCTGACACCCAGATGCGATGCCAGCCTGGCATTTCCTCCCTCCTCCCTCCGTGCCCACCCCACTCCCTGGCTCCCATAAACAGCACTTCTCTTCTGAATGAGAGTTGAGATATTTGGGTGAACTGGGTTGTTTTTCTCGGGTTTCCCGACTCCCCATCGTCTTTCTTTCATCTGTCGACAAAGGAAGATTAGGTCAAGATGATGAGCTCTGAAAGCCTGGCAGAGGGAGCAAGGGGGTCAGAGAGAGTGTTCCCCACTCTTGGTGGCATTTTTACATCTAGATTCCTGGTCTGCTGCAGCTTGCTGTGTAAACCACCTGTGCTGTAGTAGGGGTGAAGGGAAGTGGGTGGGTTAGATGAGATGGTGGCTTTTTCTACCAACTGGTGTCCACTGAGGGCCATTTGGGTTTTCATTAAAGACCCTGGTGCTGGGAAAGATTGAGGGCAGGAGGAGAAGGGGACAACAGAGGATAAGATGGTTGGACGGCATCACCAAGTCAACGGACATGAGTTTGAGTAACTCTGGGAGTTGGTGATGGACAGGGAGGCCTGGTGTGCTGTGGTCCATGGGGTCGTGAAGAGTCGGACACGGCTGAGCGACTGAACTGAACTGAACTGAACTGACCTGACCATCGTTAAGATCCGAGTTGTGGGATCTCGAACCCTTTAATAGATTAATTAATTGAATTGGAATTCAGCAGCATTTAAATGACTTAAAACTCTGTTTAGTCTCCAAATAGTTGTGTTTGAA
The DNA here is from genome assembly GCA_006410935.1 of Redunca redunca. NCBI lineage: Eukaryota > Metazoa > Chordata > Mammalia > Artiodactyla > Bovidae > Redunca > Redunca redunca. The sequence goes on from SJYQ01008005.1 coordinate 202,144, forward strand.
GCTCAACTTTGATTTCCATCTCTTTCTTCACATCCTGCAGGGTTTCCCTTGTCCCCAGCATCCAGGGGCGTCCCTGTGTTGACAGGTGTGTCTCTGCTGCCTCCATGGGTCACCAGACCTTTGCCCTCGCTCTTCCCTCCTCTTGGAGGAGTTTTCTTTCAGAAAGCATAGCTGGCTTCTCACGTCCTCTGGGTCTTGGCTTACCTGTCATCATCTCAGAGAGGAGGTCCCTGTCCATCCTGTTTCAACTGCACACCCCCCGCCCCCGCACATCTTCTGTTTCCCTCACTTCGTTTTCCTTTGTCCTGCCACATGTCTTACTTATTATTTATCATCTACTTCTTCCTACCTGCCTATGAACTGCGCATGGATGGAGGTTTGTTTCAGGTGGTTCACTGGTATGTCTGTGTCCCCCACTCCTAGAGAGCTGTGCAAGGAACACAGTAGGTGCCTACATCAGTGCATATCAGATGAGGAAAGGAATACTCCAGACAGATTTCCTCTGCCTGGTGTCGGCTGGGCAGCATCCAGGAGGTAAGCTCTGGGCTCGACTCGCTACTGATGACCTGCACGTCTTAAGGAGCTTCCCTGGTCGCTCAGATGGTGAGGGTCTTCCTGCAGTGCAGGAGACCTGGGTTCGATCCCTTGGTTGGTAAGCTCCCCTGGAGGAGGGAATGGCAGCCCACTCCAGTATTCTTGCCTGGAAAATCCCATGGACAGAGGAGCCTGGTGGGCTACAGTCCATGGGATCGCAAAGAATCAACTTCACTTTCACGTCTTCATAAGGAGATAGTTTCTGTGTGTCCTGGTTTCTTCTTCTGAGCCTGCACAGGTGTCACCTGGACACACGTTATAAGGGTGCAGCCTGATGAGTTTTTTACTAAATAAGCAAATCTTTATCATCACCTCCCACCCAGATCATAACAGAGAATATTATTGTGCCCAGAAATTTCTAGACCATCCAAATCCAATGGTCCTGATCACTTTATTACACAGCTGTAATTGGCTAGATAGGCTTTATGTCCTCATGAGGACTCGGTTTCTCTTATCCATGATATTCCTAGCTTCTCAAGTGTAGGAGACGAGGCCTCTGGTCCTTTGGGTACTAGGTGCTGGTCAGATGCTGGGTAGGGGGAGGTTTGTTAACCCGATAAAGCGTGTGTCAGGATAATGTGGAGAAAAGACTCATTCCAAGGGTACGGTTTATAAAGGGAATTGAGAACGTTTTTCCTGGGTTTGAGTTCTCAGCCTCTTTTAGATTAGAGTCCTGAGGTTGCTCTCTTGTGTGGCATGCTCATCAGACATTCATTTATTCATTTGCCCAGCCAATATTTTCTCAACTCTTCTAGCCATGTCCTCAGATGCAGGGGGAAACCAAGCCATGCTTTGGCCATCAGGGGATGGACCTTAGAATGGCAGAGACAGCTCATCTTTTTTGTTTATTAAATTTTCTAAAAGTGATTTATTTGGCTGCGTCAGTTCTTAGTTGCATCATGCAGGATCGTTCGTTGCAGTGCGCGGATTCTGTCGCTGCGGCTGGAGGGCTTCAGAGCACACAGGCACAGTAGCTGTGGTGCGTGGGCTTAGTTGCTCCACTGCATGTAGGATCTTAGTTCCCTGACCAGGGGTCGAACCTGCGTCCTCTGCATCGCAAGGCAGATTCTTAACCATTGGACCACCAGGGAAGTCCTCAGATCATTTTTAAATGTCTTGGTTATAGATTATGGTTTCTGCTACAAGTAAAGCAAATGGGGACCTGTGAAGAGCAGGGACAGCAAGAATTTAATGGGGGCCCGGAAGGTTCTCTGAGGAGATGACGTCTAAACTGAGGTCCGAGGGTGCAAATAGTTCCAGGCAAGGGGGTGGCTGGTGCGGAGGCCTCAGCAGAAAGAACAGGGGACCTTCACACAGGAAACAGGTGTGAACAGAAAGTGGTAAGCAAAGGAAAATGGTTAAGTATTGAGATCCTGAATACTCAATGGAAGGACTTATGCTGAAGCTGAATCTCCAATACTTTGGCCACCTAATGTGAAGAGCCGACTCCTTAGAAAAGGCCCTGATGCTGGGAAGGATTGAAGGTGGGAGGAGAAGGGGACAACAGAGGGTGAGATGGTTGGGTGGATCACCGACTCAATTTACGTGAGTTTAAGTAAGCTCTGGGTGGAGGAGGCAATGGCACCCCACTCCAGTCCTCTTGCCTGGAAAATCCCATGGAAGGAGAAGACTGGTGGGCTGCGATCCATAGGGTTGCTAAGAGTCACATACGACTTCACTTTCACTTTTCACTTTCATACATTGGAGAAGGAAATGGCAACCCACTCCAGTGTTCTTGCCTAGAGAATCCCAGGGACCAGGGAGCCTGGTGGGCTGCCGTCTATGGAGTCGCACAGAGTCGGACATGACTGAAGCGACTTAGCAGCCGCAGCAGCAGCAGCAGCAAGCAAGCTCTGGGAGTTGGTGATGGACAGGGAAGCCTGGCTTGCTGCAATCTATGGGGTCGCAAATAGTTGGACACAACTGATCCACTGAACAAGAGAGTATTGAAAAGTGTTTGCTGGACTTTTGTATTAGTTAGGGCTCTCCAGAGAAGCAGAACTCAGAGGAGAGATCAGTGTCTATAGGAAGACCTCAGACAGTGCGGGTCCCATTCCAGACCCTTAGATGTAAAGTGAATTATCGTAGTAAAGCAAGTCCCATGAATGTTTTGGTTTCCCGGAGCACATAAAAGTAATGTTCACATTTCTTTGTAGTGGTAATAATAGTAATAACTGTGCAATACCATTCTATTTTTTAAAAGTCATACCCTAATTAAAAAATAATTTTTTGCTACAAAATGCTAACCATCATCTGAGCCTTTGGTGAATCATAGTTGTAACAATGCAGATCACCCATCACAGATACCATAACAAACATAATAATGATGAAAAGTTGGCAATATTTCAAGAATTCACAAAATGTGACACAGAGACACAAAGTGGGCAAACGCTGTTGGAAAAATGGCACCAGTAGCTTGCTGGAGGCAGGGCTGCCGCAAACCTGCCATTTCTGAAAAAGTGCTGTGCTGAGTCCTGTCCCGTTCTTTGTGACCCTGTGGACTGTAGCCCGCCAGGCTCCTCTGTCCATGGGATTCTCCAGGCAAGAATACTGGAGTGGGTTGCCATGCCCTCCTCCAGGGGATCTTCATGACCCAGGGATCGAACCCAGGTCTCCTGCATTGCAGGCAGATTCTTTAACCTCTGAGCCACCAGGGAAGACCACCCCCCACAGAAAAGGTGTAGTTGCTTCATCGTGAAGTAAAATGAGGTCTCCCTGCTCCTGTATGTAGCTTATGTCTGTATGTGAATAGAAGCAAACTACTTTGCATATTCATAGTTATAGCTAGCCATGCCCAGATGTCAACTCCGCAGAGAGCTTCCTTAAATCTCTAGGTAAAGCAGCACACAGCCCCCCTGCCCCTTCCCATCTGTCCTCACGGTTGTCTTCAAACAACTGTATTAGAGTCTAAACCACTGCCCTTTCAGCTCACACCACTGGTATTCACTAAAGGCGTATCAAAGCATGACCCTCAGACAAGACCTAATGTCACATATCTACATGAGGCTCTGGGACTCGTGCTTGGTGTGTGTTTAATTTTTGTCATTGGCATCCTGGATGCTCTTATGAAGCCTCTGGTGAAAGTCAGGCTTAGGAATCATAGAGGTTTGTTTTCAAAAAAGACTGTATCCCCGGGCAAGCAGGTACTTGCTTCTGCAGTGGTTTGAGGAAGCTTGGCCTGTGAGCATTTTTAAAAATTTCTAAGCACATGATCCAGAGCTAAAAACAACTTATGATCTTTTCAGTATTTACCTCCTCTGGGCTGATGTCCTCTGCATCCTTTGTAATTTTCCTCTGCCTGTCCCTAATTACAGCAGCTCACCTAGCAATTTGATGAACATCTTAATGGGTGTTCATATCAACGGGATTATATTTCGTAGGGGAATGTAATTTTCCACTGCAGTCAGCGATGAAAGAAGAGGAGGTCAGTAAAAGAAAACCTTTTGCAAGAAGGATGTATTTCAGGAGTTTTTCAGAACACACTATAATTATGAAGTTTTATTTTTACCGAGTACAATTTTTTTTAAAAAACAATGTCTGTTTTCTTAGATTTGGTAGAAGCATCAGGAAAGAGAAATACTTTTGATATTGAAAGGCTTATTTTTCATAATTATTTTGCTGTGAGGTTTTTTTTGGTGCATTCATCCTGAACAAGAGAGACATTTGGGATATTTCAGGCTAGCTGAGTTTCTGATTTCTCTTTGGGTTATTAATGTCCTCTGAGGACCCAACAAGGTTATAAATTGAGATTTCTTGGAATAAGGTGTGACTTTTCTACATCTAGAATTTGGGCAAAAGTGACGTTGCTCAGTTGCTAAGTCACATCTGACTCTGCGACCCCCTGGCCTGCAGCACGCCAGCCTTTCCTGTCCTTCACCAACTCCCGGAGTTTACTCAAACTCATGTCCATTCAGTCGGTGATGCCATCCAACCATCTCATCCTCTGTCGTCCCCTTCTCCTGCCCTCAATCTTTCCCAGCATCAGGGTCTTTTCCAGTGAGTTGGCTCTTCACATCAGGTGGCCCAAGTGTTGGAGCTTCAGCTTCAGCATCAGTCCTTCCAATGAATATTCAGGACTGATTTCCTTTAGGATTCACTGGTTTGATCTCCTTGAAGTCCAAGGGACTCTCAGGGGTGTTCTCCAACACCACAACTGAATAGCATCAATTCTTTGGTGCGCAGCCTTCTTTACAGTCCAACTCTCACATCCATATGTGACTACTGGAAAAACCATAACTTTGACTGGACGGACCTTTGTCGGCAAAGTGATGTGCCTGCTTTCTCACATACTGTCTAGGTTTTTCTTCCAAGGAGCAGGTGTCTTTTTTCATGGCTGCAGTCACCATCTGCAGTGATTTTGGAGCCCAAGAAAATATAGTCTGTAACTGTTTCCATGTTTTCCCCATCTATTTGCCATGAAGTGATGAGACTGGATACCATGATCTTCATTTTTTAAATGTTGAGTTTTAAGCCAGCTTTTTCATTTGGCAAAGGTGAAACTCAATAAACTGTTGCCTGGGGGTGGGCAGCAGGCTGGGCATTCCAGAGGATTCTTGCAAGCTGTCTCTGAGCAGCCCTGTCCTTGGGAATCCATACAGGAGCCCGGGCCACAGCCCCCCTCAGCAGGAAGTTCAAAGAGAAGTTGTCCTGGGGTAATTGGGAATAAACAAGTAGCTCTCAGTTAGACTTCTTAATCTATTTAGCTTTGTATGTGTATGTGTACTTGATTTGTTTGTTTGTTTGCACCAAGCAGCATGCAAGATCTTAGTTCCCCAACCAGGGATCGAACCCGTGTCCCCTGCAGTAGAAGTGCAGAGTCTTAACTCCTAGTTAAGTCCCTGGGAAGTCCCTGTAGTTTGGTTTTTTAATGGTCAGCCTTCAGGTCTCCACAGTGGCTGACCCAGTCCCTGATTCTCTATAAAGTGTGGTTAAGTTTATCAACCTACAGAGATTCAAAAAACATAGAGGCTCTGGGTATTTGCAAGGGCTGCCGTATCCAAGTGCCACAGACTAGGCAGCTTAAACAGTAGACGCTTACTGTCTCGCAGCTCTGGAGGCTGGAAGTCCAAGCTCAAGGTGCTGGCGGCTTTGGCTTCTCCCAAGGCCGCTCCCCTTGGCTTGTAGATGGCTGTGCCTTCACGTGGCCTTGGCCTTGTGCATGGTCTGTGTCCTAATTTCCTCTTCTGGTAAGGACACCGGTCAGATTGGGTTAGGGCCCACCCCAAAGATCTCATTTTACCGTAATTACCTCTTTAAAGGCCCTATCTCCAAATATAGTTACATTCAGAGGTCCTGGGAGTTAAGGTTTTAACATGTGAATCTGGGAGGTTAAGTCACAGTTGAGCCAATAACACTATTAGTGTGTGTGTGTGTGTGTATTTCCCTGATGGTTAAGTGGTAAAGAATCAGCCGGCAATTCAGGAGACACAAGAGATGGGGGTTCGCTCCCTGGGTCAGGAAGATCCTCAGGAGAAGGAAATGGCAACCCGCTCCAGTATCCTTGCCTGGAAATTTCCATGGACAGAGGAGGTTGGTGCGCTACTATCCCTGGGGTCACAAAGACCTGGACAGGACTGAGCAACTAAGCACCCACACACCCTGTTGTTGTAATCTTCACTCTCCAGCTGAAACAGAGAGTAGGATGGTGGTTGGAGGGTGTGGAAGCAATGGGGAGATGTTGGTCAAATGTACTTTCCGTTATGAGACGAGTGACCTCTGGGGACCTAACGTCCAGGATGGTGACTGTGGTCGACACTCCTGTGTTTTCTGCAATGCATTAAGAAAGTAGACCTTAAGTGTTCTCGTCACACGCATGGAAGGGGAGGGGATGACTGACGTGATTGATCTGTCAACAGACCTCATTTTCAGTGATCTTTGTCACGTGTAACGGAATTGCCGTCTGGGAATGACCGCTCATTTCCTTCGGGGCTCTTGGCTTCTAGGCTCAGAATTTAGCAACTGGCGAGAATCCGGGGAGAAGCAGTGGGACTGGCGGAGGAGGGAATTTCCTCTTTCCTCCTGCTTCTTCCTCTTATTTTTCTTCTTCCGTTTGAGGAAGTAAGAGGGAAGAAGGGGGTATGAATAATCCTATCTCAGATTGACATCTTTTAAGGGGTGATACCAATGCATCTTTTGACTTTCCGAGGTATTCATTTTTATTTCGTTCTGTTTTTAAGAAGTCTTTAGCGGGCCCTGCGAGTCACGTGGGCATGGCGGGGCGGGGCCGGGGCGCATCACCTGGGGGTGGCGCGCGCTAAGAAGAAGTCTTTATTCCCTGCCTCCCTTGCTCCACCCCAGTCCCCAGCTCTCTGAGCAGAGGCAGTCGGAATCCTAGAAACAGCGCCCTGATTTGACTGGGATGTTAGAACCGGCATCTTTCAGTTCTAAGATGCTCCGAGGAAATGATGAAAAGTGTTAGTCGCTCAGTCGTGTCCGACTCTGCGACCCCGTGGACCGTAGCCCGCCAGGCTTCCCTGTCCATGGAATGCTCCAGGCAAGAATACTGGAGTGGATTGCCATTTCCTCCTCCAGCGGATCTTCCAGGCCCAGGGATGGAACTCGGGCTCTCCTGCGCTGCAGGCAGGAGATTCTTGACCATCTGAGCCACCAGGGCAGCCTGACAAAATGACACGGGAGGCACAGACACACTGGTTCCTCAGACTCTCCAGCCTGGGCGCGTGTCTGGTTGCTGTTTCCCACAGAGACCAAGACAGCTCTGGGACAGCTCTAGGATAAGACGTCTCCAGAAGGCTCCAGAACTCCAGACTCACTGCTCAGCATTTTTTTTTTTTTTCTCTGTCCTCAGTACTGGCTTAAAAGCTGTATTTGAAGTTTTGGCCGAACACTCCCCTCCGTCCTCCTTCCCTGTCCTGTTCACAAATGTTTGTGTTGCTGGCCTTTCTCTGCTCTTCCACGGCTTGCAGTGATGTTTTAGACCTGTGTAAAGGTGACGCTAGCAGGGTGGTGGGAAGCCCCCAGGTCTCAGGCTTCAGACCCGAAAGGCCAGGGTGTGGGGGTCTCTGCTCTGTACAACCTCAGTCAAGACATTTAGTCTCTGTGCGGTTGGATTCTCTCATTTTGTGTTGTTTACTTGCTCAGTCGTGTCCGCCTCTGCAACTCCATGGACTTGCAGCACGCCAGGCTTCCCTGGCCTTCACCATCTCCCAGAGTTTGCTTAAACTCATGTCCATGGAGTCGGTGATGCCATCCAACCATCTCATCCTGTCATCTGCTTCTCCTCCCACCTTCAATCTTTCCCGGCATCAGGGTCTTTTCCAATGAGTCGGCTTTTCCCATCAGGTGGCCAAAGTGTTGGAGCTTCAGTTTCAGCACCAGTTCTTCCAATGAATATTCAGTGAAAGTGAAAGTCACTCCGTGGTATCTGACTCTCTGGAACCCCATGGACTATACAGTCTATGGAATTCTCCAGGCCAGAATACTGGAGTGGGTCACCTTTCCCTTCTCCAGTAAATATTCAGGGAGTGGGGCAAATGCTGTTACATCTTTTCGGATCACAGTGAGGCTCTCACAACGGTGAGCGGCCTTAGAGAAGACTCCAGAGCCTAGCTGTGTGCTTGGGACCATGTGGAGCACAGGCGGTGACCCTCATCGCCACCCCCCACCCCTCACCTCCCCGACCTCGGGAGCTCGCCCCCTCCCCCCGCTGCCTGCCTTTGCAAGTGCTGTCCCTCCAGCTGCCTCGAGCTGCAGCCCATAATTCCTGCAGCCCAGGAGGACGTGTCTGGATGGGAGTCTGTCAAGTGAGCTGCAGTGATATTTGAACACGAGCCCCGATCTGATTATTCCTCAGTCATTCAACCCCAGGCAAGAATGGATTCATACTTTCCACTGCCGCCTGCGCCAGCCGGTTTCCATATCAGCCGGAGCCTTAAGAAGACGGAAGGACACGCTGTCATTCTTTCCATCCCCGCTGACCCGGCCTGCTGTTCGGGGCGAATGCCAGCACGTTCGGCCAGAGGAAGTTGCAACTGCTCACCCGGGTCGGGCTGACCGTTCCCCACCGTGTCCAGCACCCTTGAAGAGAGATAAGCTATCTCCGGTTGTTCTAAAGCTGGACTTTGCCTTACCTGGAAAATGATTAAGGCCTTCTCCTTGCTCCTTGGGAATTCTCAGTCAGGAGCTTTCATTTTGAGCCGTGGACGCTTTGGGCCTGACAATAATGCAATGTGACATTCCACCCCGTGTCCCGTGGTGTTAGTTGTAAAGAGTGAGCTTGATAGCAAATTCCATATGGATTCTTCCCAAGAGCCCTGGGAGACAGATCGGTGGCTGTTATTTCTATCTTACAGAGTAGAAAGGCAGTTTAAAAGGAAAAGAAAAAAGGGAAAAAAACATTCTCCTGCTTGCTCGGGGTCATCGCTGCAAACCAGTAGGCCCACGTGGAATTAGAGTTCACAGCCCTGGACTTGCCAAACCCTCACCTTCCTGCTCCAAGCCCAGGGACATTCATTGTGGACATTCTATTTCAGTTTTAGAAAATTTCTTCAAGGGAAGTGAGAGACAGGTCTATTTTAGGACCCCTGATTAAATTTCATTTTATTCCATTTTCTGTAAAGCAAAGTTATTCATCGGCAAGCATTAAGTGATATCTCAGTAATGCAAGACCACTGTTAGGCTTGGGGTCACGGTTGTTGAATCGGTCATGAACATTTGTTAAATACATGCAGTGAGTCATATGTTTTAAGAGCTGGGAGGGACTTGGTAATCATCTAATCCACTGGCTTCCAAATCAGGCTGCTTGTTAGAATCATCTAGAGGGCTTATCAAACATAGAGATACCCCAGAACTACTCAGGGCCTGGGTCAATAACCTGCCCTCTGTCTTTAGCACTGAATTTCTTTTGCTTGTCTATTTTTTTTCTTTTCTTTTTTACTTTTTCGCTGCACCTTGAGGCATACAGGATCTTAGTTCCTCAACCAGGGATCCACCCCGAGCCTGCCTGGACCCCCAGGGAAGTCCCAGCCCTGCATTTCTAACAAACTCCCCAAGTGGTTCCTAACAGCCAGCCTGAAAGTCACTAAAGAACCCACCTTTGAGAATCACTGAGTACAAATCTTTCTTTTTCACATTTGCCTGTTTATTTTTCTGCTCATCTGTTTTGCTGTCCTTCAGGTAAGGAATCCAGGGCCCAAAAGCTAAGCAACCTTGCCTGGGGTCACTCGACTAGGCAAGTGTCAGAGTTGGGACTGGAAATCCCATTGTGTCGTCCCCAGGCCCAACAGCATGGCTTGCCCAGGGCACTGTCTGCTGAGCCACCCAGACCTCTCCTGGAGACATGGGCCCAGGCTCCTGCAGAGTCACTCTGGCCGGGATGGGCCTCTCAGAAGACCCAGTGGGTTCAGGAGATTCCTCCCCATCCCTCTGGGAGTGTTGCTTGTGGGGCTGTCCAGAAAGCCTTCTCCATCTCCCGGCAAGCCCACCTCCCTACGGCTCAGACGGGACCCACTAAGACCAGAGCAGGTGCCAGGGCTTAGCCTGGAAGCAGAGCTGGTCTGCCCAGTCACTTGCTGCCCTGTGACAGCAGCCTCCCTGAGAACCCTCCTGTTACAGTCATTGACCATGAGTGTCACTTGGTGGGTTCCATTATATGGCCCATTTTATTTTATTAAAAACTTTTTTCTTCCAATTTTTTTCAATAGATAGATCTACATTTTTATTTTCTCATGGTATTTAATTCTACCAAAGCCCATTTACATAAATAATTAAGACCTAGCTATCTATGATGGTGAGATTATTAAAAATCATCAATATACATTATTAGGTTGTCTTTCCCACATTTAAAAAAAAATAATTAAATGCATTTATTTTAAGCTAAAGGATGATTGCTTTACAATGTTGTGTTGGTGTCTGCCAAACATCAACATCAATCAGCCACAGGAACATACCTATGTCCCCTCCCTCTGGAACCTCCCTCCCACCTCCTTCACCATCCCACCCCTCTAGGTTGTTCCAGAGCCCCGGTTTGAGTTCCCTCTCTATTTTGTTGAGATGTAATCAGCACACAGCACTCTTAAGTTTCAGCTGCACAGCATCATGATTTGACTTAATACATCATGACGTGATCTCCAGAATGTTTAGTGACCATCCATCATCTCATACAGATACAAAATAAAAGAAAAAGAAAAAAAAACTTTTTTTTTCCCCCTTGTGATGAGACCTCTTAGGATTTACTTTTCATATATAACAGGAGACAGTATGGATTATATTAATCATGTTGTGCATTGCATCGTACTTGAAACGGCCCACATGTAAATGATTGTCCAGGAGACTTCATGTAGGGCACTGGCTATCTAATTGCTTTTTTGGCTCAATGGAGAGGTAATAAGAATACATAGTGTGGTCTGTCTCGGATTTCTAGGGAGTTTGGCTAATTGTTACTCACAGCAGGAGACCTCCTAACCTATGATGTAATAGATTTCTTAATTTCCTCCTGCAAGAGAATTCTGATGGCTTTCTTCCATCCCTCTTCCTTCCTGGAGTTTCTCAATCTAATATTGTAACTTATTTCCAGATCAAATCAGTGCAATTCTATTCAGTCGCTCAGTTGTGCCTAATTCTTTGAGTGTCCAACTCGTAAAGTTGACTCGAACTCACGTCCATTGAGTCAGTGATGCCATCCAACCATCTCATCCTCTGTCATCCCCTTCTCCCTCCTTCAATCTTGCCCAGCATCAGGGTCTTTTCCAATGAGTCAGTTCTTTACATCAGGTGGCTAAAGTATTGGAGTTTCAGCTTCAGCATCAGTCTTTCCAATGAATATTCAGGACTGATTTCCTTTAGGATTGACTGGTTGGATCTCCTTACAGTCTAAGGGACTCTCAAGAGTCTTCTCCAACACCACAGTTCAAAAGCATCAATTCTTCAGTGCTCAGCTTTCTTTATAGACCAACTCTCACGTTCATACATGACTACTGGAAAAACCATAGCTTTGACTAGATGGACCTTTGTTGGTAAAGTAATGTCTCTGCTTTTTAATATTCTGTCTAGGTTGGTCATAACTTTTCTTCCAAGGAGCAAGCGTCTTTTAATTTCATGGCTGCAATCACCATCTGCAGTGATTTTGGAGCCCCCCAAAATATAAAGTCTGTCACTGTTTCCATTGCTCCCCCATCTATTTGCCATGAAGTGATGGGACCACATGCCATGATCTTTGTTTTCTGAATGTTGAGTTTTAACCCAACTTTCTCATTCTCCTCTTTCACTTTCATCAAGAGGCTCTTTAGTTCTTCTTCGCTTTCTGCCATAAGGGTGGTGTCATCTGCATATCTGAGGTTATTGATACTTCTCCCAGAAATCTTGATCCCAGCTTGTGCTTCATCCAGCCCAGTGTTTCTCATGATGTACTCAGCATATAAGTTAAATAAGCAGGGTGAGAATATACATCCTTGATATACTCCTTTCCCTATTGGGGGAAATTTATTTTCCAGATGGTACTCATTTAACATGGATTCCAGTATGATGTCCTTATTGGGCTTACCTAAATTATATATATATTGAGGAGGGAGGATCATGAGCTAAGTAGACAGAGAGATACAGGGTCAAGGGCAATGTAAAATTGTCTATTTCCACCACATGCATCTTTGTGTTTTTTTTTGGTGTCTCTTTATTCCCATCCAGATATAAATGCAATTTTTCTGTTTAATTGAGAGCAAACATGTCAGTATATGTTAGTAACAAAGGAGTCCAAGGTGTAAGAACCATGTGACCTGAACTCTATCCTTACCGTTGTGTGAGCTTACTGCCAACTCTCAGTTAGCCTTTGCCCCTGCCCTTCTCTGGGTCTTAAATTCTCCATATGTGGCATGAATGGCTGAGTAAGCAACTGCTAAGACTTCCTCCTACTCCAGCATTTGATAGTTGCATCTCTCTAATGATGCAGACAACACTACAAAAAGAAAACCGCACACACTTTCAACTCCCATTCAATTGTAAAAAGAAAACTGCCCATTCCAGTAAGAAGACAATGAAATCAAATCCAGAGATACGTGTTTACAATTGTCTATTGGAAATTGCAAACTTGAATGTCTACAGGTGACAAGCTTGCATATAAACAGGTGAAGCCAACCGTGAGCAAGTATTTTAGGGACCAAGGAGCACATGCCCTGTCTGTAGAAGGCGACTTAGCTCCAGTCTCCTGCTGCCATGCAGGAGTGCAAGGCGCCCTTTCGAAGTGCACGTCGCATTGCCATCCAAGAGAAGTCAGAAATCCAGACTTTCCTGTTCAGTTTCCTGATACTTAAATCTCCACAGCATACATCTTACCCTTCTGCCTCTTTGAATCTTCACCTCAGCACTCTGACCCTTAGCTGGCTCAGCTTCCTTACCCTACTCGCCACTCCTGGTGGTCGGCTCATTGGTATGTCTGGACCCGTCTGGAGGGCTGCAGACCAGGCTTGCCACCTTCCTAGGAGAACTTCCGCTCCAATGCTCACAGACATTTCAAGCTCTATGGGTCCAAACCTTGTTCACGGTCTTTACTCCTGAACTTACCACCTCTCCTTGATTCCCTCCCAACCGCTCAGTTGTTTGAGCCAGCAACAGGAAAAATGCTGCCACCTTTTCTTTCACCCTCGTTTATTCAGCCAAAAAGTTTGTAGATTCCACATCTCAACATGCTTTCCATCTGTTTCCACTTTCCTATCCTACCTGCAAACTGTCCTGGTTCTCAGAACGCCTCTTGCCTCAGTTACTGTATCAGCCTCCTACCTGAGTTGGTGCTACCAGGTGGCGCTAGTGGTAAAGAACCCACCTGCCAATGCAGGAGACACAAGAGATGTGGATTTGATCCCTCGGTCAGGAAGATTTCCTGGAGAAGGGAATGGCTACCCACTCCAGCATTCTTGCCTAGAGAATCCCATGGACAGAGGAGCTTGGCAGACAACAGTCCATGGGCTCACACAGAGTTGGGTAAGACGAAGCGACTTAGCATGCACACACAGCCTCCTATCTAGCCTTCCTGTTCTGCTCCAGCAACCTCCAGTCCACCTCTAGTCTGTTTCCTGAGGGCTCGTTCTAAGACCCATTCCATCATCTCTTTTTTTTTTTTCATCTGGTTTTACCAACTCTTCTACACTTATTGGGCTTCCCTGGTAGCTCAAATGGTAAAGAATCTGCCTGCAATGCGGGAGACCTGGGTTCGATCCCTGGGGTCGGGAAGATCCCCTGGAGAAGGAAAATGGCAGCCCATTCCAGTATTCTTGCCTGGAGAATCCCCATGGACAGAGGAGCCTGGTGGCTACAGTCCATGGAGATCGCAAAGAGTCAAACACGACTGAGCAACTAAGCACAGTACAGCACATTTTGTTGTCAGTCAGTTGCTCAGTCATGTCTGACTCTTTGGGACCCCATGGGTATATATATTGCTTATATAGTTTTTCAGATCCTTTTCCCGTATACAATGATATTACAGATCATTGAGCAGCATTTACTGTGCTATACAGTAGATTCTTGTTGATTATCTAACTTCTATGTAGTAGTTGGATGTTAATTTCAACCTCCTAATTTATCCCTCCTTCCCCCACCCTCCACCACCTTTCCCATTTGGTAACCATAGGTTTGTTTTCTGAGTTGTTTCTCTTTTGTAAATAAGATCATCTGTATCATTTTTTAAGATTACACATAAAAGTGATATCATGTGATATTTGTCTTTGTCTCACTGAAGGGTTCACTCTTGGTGTCGTACACACTATTGTTGTTCGATTGCCAAGACATGTCCAGCTGTTTGCTACCCCATGGGGCTGCAGCATGCCAGGATCCTCTGTCCTTCACCATCTCCTGGAGTTTGCTCAAATTCATGTCCATTGGGTCAGTGATGCTGTCTAACAATCTCATTCTCTGTCGTCCCCTTCTCCTGCCCTCAATCTTTTCCATCATCAGGGTCTTTTCCAATGAGTTGACTCTTTGCATCAGGTGGCCAAAGTATTGGAGATTCAGCTTCAGCATCAGTCCTTCCAGTGAATATTCAGTGTTGATTTCCTTTATGATTGCCTGGTTTGATCTCCTTGCAGTCCAAGGGACTCTCAAGAGTCTTCTCCAGCACCACGATTTGAAAGCATCACTTCTTCAGCATTCAGTGTTCTTTACGGTCCAACTCTCAGATCGGTACAAAACTACTCGAAAAACCATAGCTTTACTGTGCGGACTTTTGTTGGCAAAGTGATATCTGTGCTTTTTAATGTGCTGTCTAGGTTCGCCATAGCTTTCCTTCCAAAGAGCAAATGTCTTTTAGTTTCATGGCTGCAGTCATTCTATTAATTTGGATAAATGGATAATGACATGTAACCACCATGATGGTATCACACAGAGTAGTTTCACGCCCTAAAAATCCTCTGAACTCTGCTTGTTCCACCCAAATAGGCTTTCTCCTCCCAAGCAACCTCTGATCTTCTTAAAGAAACTGCCTAGCATTGCCAGGGCCTAGTTTCCTGCCAGGTTGTGTATTATTAATACGTGTTTCACAAGTGAACGAGTGTTAACAAGTCACTTAAAAACTGAGTCATAGAAGTGACCCAAAAGGGAAAGCACGGTTCATTAAGTATCTCTTCGTTGTCTTCTCCCACGATGCTCTTGAGTATGATAAAAAATCATCCAACTGCAGTAGGTTTCCTGCCGAGCAGCAATTAGACTTCGTGGAAATCTGCCCAGTTTAAATTTTAAAACATTCATGTGCATTTACCAAAACGTGCAGATTTCTTTAGTGTTTCGGCATTATTCTCAAGCTGCCCTAATGTCTTTCTTCTAAAGATGATACTTGCCAGCTGGTTGGGGTTTGTTTGTAATAAAATGTATCATTCTTCCTTTAAAAGGAAGGCTGAGTTTAAGAGCACAAAAGGCAATCAGAGACAGAGTTAAAGTAAGAAGGCTGAACCCCTAACAGCCGCCCACCCGCCGCCACTCTCTGATTTGGAACTGGATGGTGGCCCAGGGGCTCTTTTTCTCCTTGTCATGGGCTCATCTGGAAGGTGGTCAGAGCCCTGCCCTTGGAGAGGCCCTGTTGCTGGAAAGAATGGGTCAGGAAGAGGGCACGGCTGAGGCTGGGGGTGCACATGTGAGCCTGCGGAGCTTGCGGTCTTGGGCATCATCCTTCTCGGACAAAAATGGTGCAGAAGGAGGAACACTGAGCAACTGAAGGAAGAACCTGGGGCCACGTGCTCGGAATCGTGTTTTTTAATCTTTGGGTGATTCCTAGGGGTGTCTGGGCTTCCCTTGTGGCTCATCTGGTGAAGAATCCTCCTTTAGCCCAGACACCTGGGTTCGATCCCTGGGCTGGGAAGATACCCTGGAGAAGGGAAAGGCTACCCACTCCAGTATTCTGGCCTGGAGAATTCCATGTACTGTATAGTCCATGGAGTCGCAAAGAGTTGGACACGACTGAGCAACTTTCACTTTCCCTGTGGATGTCTATGCTGCTGAGTTCATGGACATGAATCAAAGTCTTCCTCAAGCTCTCCCACACATTCTGTTTTTTCTCCTCTAGTCGTCCCATCTGGGATGCAGGATTGTGGAAATGTCCGGAGGGCTTTGGCTCACTCACTCACCCAAAGTAACCAAGACTTAACCATCACCGACAGCACGATGGAGAAAACCCCAGCTCTGGTGCTGCGCAAGCCTTGTAGGGGCAGTTCAAGTCCTTTGAGCTTGTTTCTTCGCGAGTAAAGCAGACCTCAGAGCACTGTCCCGAGAATGACAGTGAGCTGGCTCATTGAGGGTCACACAGTGGCTGCTGTCTCATCTCCTCTTCTGGGCCTCCGTTGGTGATTTGGGGGCATGTCCTGGGCTCGTGGAGTTACACTTTGTTGTTGCTCAGTCACTTAGTTGTGTCTGACTATTTGTGACCCCATGGGCTGCAGCACGCCAGGCTTCCCTGTCCTTCATTATCTCCTGGAGATTGCGCAAACTCCTGTCCATCGAGTCGGTGATGCATCCAACCATCTCATCCTCTGTTTGCCCCTTCTCCTGCCCTCAGTCTTTCCCATCATCAGGGTCTTCTCCAATGAGTTGACTCTTTGCATCAGGTGGCCAAAGTATTGGAGCTTCAGCTTCAGCGTCAGTCCTTCCAAAGAATATTCAGGATTGATTTACTTTAGGATTGACTGGTTTGATCTCCTTGCAGTCCAAGGGACTCTCAAGAGTCTTCTCCAGCACCACATTCTGAAAGCATCAATTCTTTGGTGTTTAACTTCTTTATGGTCCAACTCTCATATCCATACCTGACTACTGGAAAGACCATAGCTGTATCTCATAATGTTTATCTGTGTGTGTGTGTGTGTGTGTGTGTGTGTGTGTTTGTCTTAGCACACACCAAGTCCATTCATGTTGTTGCAGATGGCAAATTTTCATTCTGTTTTCTGGATGATACCTTTATATGTTTTTATGACATGGGTAATTTTGGCAATTTTCTATTAGTTGGAGAATTATACATATACAATGGCTGTCATAACAGAAACAAAGAAAATTACAAGCAGCAGTAGTTATAAGATGTACTCGGGCCTCAGAGGAGACAGGAGGGGACAAAATTGAGGGAATGAATGAAGGCTTTCTGTTTGGGAAGAAGGAAGGATGTTTCTTATTGACATGATAGCAAAGGAGCCAAGTCAAGACACAGAAAAATGTTATAGGACAGAGGGGAGAGCTTGATCCAAGTGTCTTGGGCTTGATAAGCATATAAAGTGGAAGTGGAGGGTATTTACTTAGACAGAACACTCAAGAGTACGAAAAGGGATGAAACTTCAGCTGAGGCAACATCCACTGAAGTTTGACCTAGAAGCATTGAAGACCTGTCTGAGGCACACAGGGTGTATTTGTGGTGGGACTGGTTGGCCAGGTTTTGTAACACCCAGTGCTGTGAGCAGGAGGGAGACTGATGTTTGGTGGCAAGCATGGTAACAGGACTTGATTGAGGCAAAATATTTTCATCAGTGCTGTTAATCAAGAGATGAGCTCAGTAATCCTGACTTTATCTGAGTCCCAGTGTTCTCTGTGTCCCTCCCCCCATCCCCATCCCCATCCCCATCCCCACGCCAAAGTTCGTCCCAGGAAGAACAGAGACCAAGAAGAAGCTGGGAACTTTCAGTCCCCAAATCTGAGGGTCTCTTGCTACCATCTTTCCGTTTATATCAAGTGCATGTTCAAACATTATCCTTGGATCCCCATCATAAGACCAGCCATTTCTGCTCTCCCACAGAGTTTTCAGCTTGGATATAGGAGTGGAGTCCAGATAAGCCAAATGCACCCACTTTCATGTACTTTATTTATTTTTAAAAAAGCATTTTTTTATTATGTTTTTGGCCGTGCTGGGTCTTCATTTGACACGTGGACTTTTCTCTATTGCAGCAAGCAGGATTGCTGTGCACAAGCTTCTCACTGCAGTGTCTTCTCTTGTTAGCGAGCACAGGCTCTGGGTGTTAGGGCGTCAGCAGTTGTGGCCCCCCAGTTCTACAGCACAGGCTCAGTACTTGTGGTGCATGGACTTAGTTGCTCCCAGCATGTGGGATCCTCCCGGATCAGAGAGCGAAAACGCCTTTCTCCTGCATTGGCAGGCGGATTCTTCACCACTGAGCCACCAAGAAAGCCCTCTCATGGCCTTTAGAATGTTGGAGCAGGAGAAACCTTAGAGGATCAAGTGTGTTAGTCACTCAGTCGTGTCTGGCTCCTTGCGACCCCAGGGACTGTAGCCCACCACGCTCCTCTGTCCATGGAATTCTCCGGGCAAGAATACTGTAGCAGGTTGCCATTTCCTCCTCCAAGAAAAAAACATGACTCTTTGCGACTCCATGGACTATACAGTCCAGGGAGTTCTCCAGGGCGGAATACTGGAGTGGGTAGCTTTGTCCCTTCTTCAGCAGATCTTCCCAACCCAGGAATTGAACTGGGATATACCCTCATTGCAGGCGGATTCTTTACCAACTGAGCTATCAGGGAAGCCCAAGAATACTGGTGTGGGTAGTCTATCCCTTCTCCAGGGGATCTTCCCCACCCAGGATTTGAACCAGGGTCTCCTGCCTTGCAGGCAGATTCAAGAGATCAAGCTCAGTGGTTTTGAACTTGTCTCATTTTTGTGAGGTGGTGTTGTTTTTAATGAAATATTTTCTTAAGATGGACTCTTCCACTGAACCTAGCACCTAGAGCAAAGTGCACCTACCCCCCTCATGGGGCACTGAGGCCACAGACCCGCTGGATTTCCCCTTATTTTATAACTGATGAAAGGGCAGGCAAGGTCAGAGCTTGCCCGCAGGCCCCCTGTGTTCTCTTCTCTGGGCTATCTTCCTGCCACCGAGGAGCAGCAGGTTCTGGACCTGAAAGGGCCGTGGACAGATCCAGATCTTTGACATTCTAGCCTCACAGGGATGAAAGGAGATAGATATCTCAGGAGACTTTTAATCCGAGGTTCTTTTACCGCAGCCTCTTACGAAATCCCTCGGTTAGAGGGGTATTAACTGCTCGTGTTCTGCTCCCACAGATGCCTATATGCCCTTCAGATAAAGGGCAAGCTCACCCTGAAGACTTTCCAGGCTCTCATCCACAGCAACACGGGGTGCCATATTTCCCTTGTGATAACGAGAGCTCTTCTTGCAATAGAGTGATGGTTCTCTGCCTTTCCTTGGTCACCAATTGTGTTAATGATCATTAAATTAGGTCTTTGATAGGCCTGCCAGTAAAAGCAGTTTGTTGTAATTTACCAAACTAAATAAAGTGTCTTAATGATTAACCATAAGGTCATTTAAAAATTGTATCAGCCGGGACTTCCCTGGTGGTCCAGTGGGTCAGACTCCAGCTCAGACTCCATACCCCCAACGTGGAGGACCCAGTTTCCATCTGTGGTCAGGGAACCAGACCCCACATCCCTCAACTAAAGATCCCGTGTGCCGCAGCTAAGAACCGGTATAGTCAAATAAATAAGCTAAAATAATAAATGTTAAAAATTGTATCTGTATTCTCTGTTGCTCTCATTGTTCAGTCGCTCAGCCATGTCCGACTCTTTGCAACCCCCTGGACTGCAGCACGCCAGCCTTCCCTGTCCTTCACTATCTCCCAGAGTCTGTTCAGACTCATGTCCATTGAGTTGGTGATGTTTTGTGTAATTTTAACTTAAAATGAATTGGTTGGCAACATTTGATTTCATAACTTAAAAGTGCTTTCAAGTTTGGCATAATACTTATTGTTAAGAAGTAGATGCATGCTTAATTTTTATAGAATACATCTAATCACTTTTTAAGTGGTGATTTATTTTTATGTTTTGAGAATTTTGTCAGAAAATCAAACTATGTTTTGGCATATTTCAACACGTTTCAGTCATTTATAAAGCAACTTCCCTCTGGGAACGCTTCAAAATCATGGTTAATTTTTGTGGGTCTCTGTTAAAGTTTGCAACTTGCTTGAGTCTGTGATGGGGAAAAGGACTTTTGAAAATATATGTAGTTTTATATAAACCCATGTAATCTCTATAAACAGGCATTTTCTAGTGCTTTGCTAAAAGTAATTTGTAGGTCTTCTTTTCAAATTGTGTTTGGAGCAAGTTCACTGAGTACATGAGAAAATTAGAGAGGATTGTGATCACATTCTAAGGGTGTCCCTGGTTGCTCAGACAGTAAATAATCTGCATGCAGTGCAGGAGATCTGGGTTCAATCTCTGGGTAGGAAAGATCCCCTGAAGAAGGAAATGGCCACCCACTCCTGTATTCTTGCCTGGAGAATCCCATGGGCTGAGAAGCCTGGCGGGCTACAGTCCATAGCGTTGCAAAGGGTTGGACAGGACTGAGCGAGTAACGTACACACCCGCAATCACATTCTATTTTGGGGTTATAAAAGTGTTGTCAGGTTGATGATGTACTTCACCATACCAGATTTTGGTTTCAAGTGTTCCAAAACAGAAAGAAAAGGAACCAAATCCACTACCCTCAAAGGGTAGAGATGTGTCATCAGAAAGATGTGTTACAGATGATGCAGAAAATGTCTTATGGATGATACAAGCAATATGGAAAGTGATTTCCAAAAGAGTTTTGAGCCATAAAGCATGAAGTACATGGACAACGTGCTTTACATATTTCAGTGGCAGAGTGTTGATTCAAGATCCAAGCCAGCCAGGCTGCTCTGCAGTGTAAACTTATTGTTTAAGAAGTTGTCATTTGCATCCTGTTCTTAGGATATTTTTCTCTGTTTTCACAAAGGCTCTTAAACCACTGCTACTTAAATTAATGGAAATTATGTGTGGAATGGAATGTAGTTAATGGAAGAAGCAAATCACCTAGTCTTTTGGAGAATTCTTGAGCCCTGAGAAGAGCTGGCTGGATTTCCCTCCCTCCCTCCTGCGGCTTCCTCTCTCCCGCACCTCTTTCTTCCTTCCTTTCTTTGTTCTTTGTTTCTTCCTTCTTTTTCCTTCTTTAAATTATTTCTTTACTTGATTTATTGTCTTTTATCTTCTCCAGAGAGTAATTTACCTATACCACCTTTTTCTTTTTTTTTTTTTAACTCTTCATGTTTAGAAAAGAAGAGGTCTTTTTCAGGGTCTGGGATCCTCTAGCTTGATGGGTTTTCTTTAAAATCTCCTTGGCCACCTGAGGCAAAGAGCCGACTCCTTGGAAAAGACCCTGATGCTGGGAAAGATGGAGGGCAAAAGGAGAAGGGGACGACAGAGGATGAGATGATTGGATGGCATCACCGACTCCAGGGACATGAGTTTGAGCAAACTCCGGGAGATAGTGGAGGACACAGGAGCCTGGCCATGGGGTCGCAAAGAGTCAGACAGGACTCAGCGAGGGAAGAGCAGCAGCAACAACAGGCAGCACACTTCCTGAAACTCCGCTCGGATGGGGGCCGTGGTTCTCCTGGTGGGGCCTGGTGGACACAGGCCCTCCGTGCCCTGTGTCCTCTCCCCCAGGCTCGGTCTGCGGTTGGACCGTGCTGTGGGCTTCCGGAGAAGCAGCGGGGACCTGCCTCCCGTCTCCTCCATGCCCTCACACTCCCTTAGAGAACGTGCCCTGAGCACAGTGACCTTCGGCTCCAGAAAGGAACTAACTGATGAACCCAGACAAGGCTGTCACCTCTCTGAGATTGTTTCTTCCTGTGTAAATGGAATTAACATGTACCCAGATGAGAAGTTTTAAAAGATAACATGTATGAGCACTGGCACACTGTTGCCGGCCATAGGATGTGCTTACATTGTTGGTTGCTTTTCCTTCCTTTTCTTTCCTTTTCCCTCCAGCTAACCCCTCCACTCCCATGCCCTCCCGTGTTCCATCCAGGAGGCTCTGCCTTGAGACGCCCCTGCCCCAAGCCGTGCCCAGAGGGCACACAGCAGGAGACTCTCTGGGGTGGGGAGCGAGGGGGGTCCCTGCCTTCTGTCTGCAGCTCAGGAAGTTCCCCCCAGATCATGGTCAGATTGGGTTTCTAATCCAAGATATATTAGCGTGCACAGAAAGAAAGAAAGTGAAGTCACTCAGTCGTGTCCGACTCTTTGTGACCCCAATGGTCTGTAGCCTACAAGGCTCCTCAGTCCATGGGATTTTCCAGGCAAGAATACTGGAGTGGGTTGCCATTTCCTTCTCCAGCGTGCACAGAGTCACCACAAAATAAAGGCAGCAGTTGTTTTTTTAGCGACTCAATGGATGTGAGTTTGAGTAAACTCTGGGAGATGGTGAAGGACAGGCAAGTCTGATGTACTACCATCCATGGGGTCACAAAGAGACATGACTTAGTGACTGAACAACTACAACATTTAAAAAAATGACTTCAGGGAAGTGGGCTCTTTTTTTTTTTGAGTCTCAGTCTTTCAGGATTAAGGGAAATTCTTACACAGCAATTCTCCCAGCTTCAAAAATCAGTTTTATTCCAGAAGGTTATGAGTCCCATTTGGGATTTGGAAGGCATTTTCCCGTGTGCCCCTGAAAAGGCAGGTACAAACATGTTCTATTCTGTGGGTTCTGTCCCAGTTTTCCACGAGCATAGTAACTTAGAGAAGCAAACCTCCCTTCTGCCTAGAGCCCCTCATCCTTAACAGGCCATCAGTATGGGATTCCTCCCATTAAGGTGAAAAGTGAAAGTCGCTCAGTCGTGTCCTACTCTTAATGACTCCATGGACTATGCAGTCCATGGAATTCTCCAGGCCAGAATACTGGAGTGGGTAGCCAGCCGTTCCCTTCTCCAGGGGATCTTCCCAATCCAGGGAGCGAGCCCAGATCTCCCACATTGCAGGCAGATTCTTTACCAGCTGAGCCACCAGGGAAGCCTAAGAATACTGGAGTGGGTGGCCTATCCCTGCTCCAAAGGATCTTCCCAACCCAGGAATCAAATCAGGGTCTCCTGCATTGCAGGCGTATTCTTTATCAAGTGAGCTGTGAGGGAAGCCCACCTCCCGCCCCTCACCCCATTAAGGTAAGTTATCCATCTAAGGAGCTCCGTGTACCATAACCATCAAGGAACTAAGGTGGCACCAACACACCTTTGCTCCCTGGCATCCCTGCCATTTCCCACCATCAGATGCACATTTTAGACTCAATTGCAACTTCACATCATTGTAAAGATGGAAAACAGAATTCTCAAAATTAACCTTAAGGGTCAAGCTCTTAACAGCCAGTCGGATCATGTTGGCAAGGTCTTTCCATGGATTTGGTGGCGGGGAGGAAGTGCATCCAGTCTAAATTGCCTTTCTCCTGCCTAACAGGAGCACAGAAGTGTCTAGATTTCAGGACAGAATTCTGACTTGGGGGGTGGGGGTAGGGGGACAATCAGGCGTTAGATAAGGCGTCAGCAGCCAGCAGATGTGCTGAAGCAGGAGTCAGCTTTCAGTGTGCATCTCAGACTTCCAAAAATAGGACCTCGGTGTGCTTGCAAAGCTGGGGCTCCGGTCCTGAGTGGAAGGCTCACGTCCGCGTGGACGCTGCGTAAGCACATGGGCACACAAATTGGCCAACCCCTCTCCTGTTTTCAGAGCCAAGCCCCTTTTATCCATCATGAGAAATTTGGTCCTAACCGTGAGACCAACCAAATGCACTCGAGACAGGCCAATATCTAGTTCACTCTGATTATCTCCTGCCTGGTAGCAGATGGAAGTCTAGAATATAGACAAAAGAGAAAGCTGCTTTCCCTCCCCTCCCCCTTTTCCTGTTACCTTACTATTCCATTACACCAGCAATAGCAGCAAGAAGTAGGAAATTCCAGTGGAGCCCGTACTTGCTAGACATGTATCTGGTTGTTAAGTTTATATCCTGCAATGATTTCCCTAAGCATTTTCTCTGTCAGTAACTGGGCTGAAGTTTTCCATTTCAGAGCTGATTTAAAATTAATCCGAATGGCTGGTTACCTTTATCAAAGAGAGGGATACCTCCTAGAGCTTGTGTTCTCCATCTTTCAAGTATTCGGGGTTTCCTTTTTCTTTAAAGCCCTTGGTTTGTGCCCACACAGCCTCAAATTGCAGAAACAGGCAGAACCATAACGGGGTTTGGGGGTTGCACGGGAGTGGGAAGATGGCAAAGCTGTACCGTTTGTCAGATTTTTAGTTTAAAGCCTTTAGGTCAAAGAACACTGACGTGAGGGTGCCTGGTGTGACTCTGACCTCTCCTCTGCTCCCTTTCCAAGTGAGGACGAGGCTCAATGGTCCTGTGTGTCTCCTCAGGGCCTGATGCACTCTTACCTCTTGGCCAAGATCTGTGTGCGTGCCCTCATGCACATGAGCGCCTGGGATGTGCACGTGTGCAAGGTGTCTGTGTGTGCCTTGTGCACGCGTGTGCACACTGGGAAGGGAAAAAGGAAAAGGAACAGGGAAGCAGAGGCAGGGAGGGTTTGGTTCCTTGTAACTGAGAAGCTAGAGGACAAAGGAACTGTGTTGGTTTGGGAGTGGGGTGCGGAGGCAACCTGGCACTGCTTGTCTCGTAATCAGGACCTCCACAGACCACGGCGACGGGCACTGGCCCTGGGCCCAGTGCTTCCCCACAGTAGCTCTCCTTTGTCCACATCCACATGCCCCCCCAAGGGGACGTGTCACCCAGACCCTCCACCCCTCCATTAATACCTCATTCTGGGTACTCAGATCAGTTCAGTTGTGTACAACTCTTTGCAATCCCGTGGACTGCAGCACGCCAGGCTTCCCTGTCCACCACCAGCTCTGAGTTTACTCAAACTAATGTCCACTGAGTTGGTGATGCCATCCAACCATCGCATCCTCTGTCATTCCCTTCTCCCACCTTCAATCTTTCCCAGCATCAGGATCTGTTCCAATGAGTCAGCTCTTTGCATCAGGTGGCCAAGGTATTGGAGTTTCAGCTTCAGCATCAGTCCTTCAGTGAATATTCAGGACTGATCTCTTTTAAGATGGACTGGTTGGATCTCCTTGCAGTCCAAGGAACTCTCAAGAGTCTTCTCTAACACCACAGTTCAAAAGGAAACTCAGGACCCTGCAGTTCCCTCCCCAAGTGACCCAAATCCACTTCCAAGCTGTGTGTGAGCCTCCTTCCCCAGACCGTGGACCCGACCCACAGGTGATGCCCTGCTGGGCCAGAGGGTGGCTGGGAGATACAGTCTCCAGGGCTGTGGACAGAGCTTCACCATGTCATCTTGGATGCCCACCTGGTGTGGGGAAGTCCCCTTGAGGTGTGACCCCAGGGTGTGGGGAACAAGCAGTTGTAGGAGAGGTCAATATTCTGTCACATTCTAGTGAGGGACACCAAGGAGTTTGAGATCTTAAATTTGAGCCAACTACTCCTGGACTCTGACTCTCTGTCTGCTCAAGTTGCAATAACACAACCTCATAGGCTGGGTAGCTTATAAACATCAGAAAGGTATTTCTCACAGCCCTAGAGGATGGAAGTATGAGATCAGAGTATCAGAAAGGTTAGGTTCTGGTGAGGGCCCTCTTGTGGCTGTTATCCTTACGTGGTAGAAACACTGAGTGACCTCTGACCTCTTCTCATGAGTGCAGTAACCCTGTGATGAGGGTTCCAACCTCTTGACCTAATTACCTCCTTAAGGCCCCACCTCCAAATACCATCACACTGGGATTAGGGGTCCACATTTGGATTTCAGGGGGAACATTCTGTGCATTGCAATTTTTTTTTTCAAGGCAGTGATAGTTTATGTTGAATGATGTTGGATTCCTGATCTCCAAAGAAGATTTAGCTTCAGGACCAGGGACCAGGTTTGATCACTCAAGAGCGTTTGTGTAGCAGAGTTTTATTAAAGTATAAAAAGGGACAGAGCAAGCTTCTGACACAGACATCAGAAGGGGGATGGAGACTGCCCCCTCACTAGTCTTAGCAAGGGAGCTATATGCAGTTGGTTATTAAGTGAAAGTGAAGTTGCTTAGTTGTGTCTGACTCTTTGTGACCCCATGGACTGTAGCCCACCAGGCTCCTCTGTCCATGGGATTTTCCAGGCAACAGTACTGGAGTGGGTTGCCATTTCCTTCTCCAGGGTTGGGTCCTTCTCAGTTGGTTATTACAGTAAATCAGAAGAATGATTCAAGGTTGTAAATGAAACCTTAGCTCAATGAAACTAAGCCATGCCGTGTAGGGCTACCCAAGACGGATGGGTCATGGTGGAGAGGTCTGACAGAATGTGGACACTGGAGAAGGGAATGGCAAACCACTTCGGTATTCTTGCCTTGAGAATCCCATGAACAGTATGAAAAGGCAAAATGATAGGATACTGAAAGAGGAACTCCCCAGGTCGCTAAGTGCCCAATATGCTACTGAAGATCAGTGGAGAAACAGAATGAATGAAGGGATGGAGCCAAAGCAAAAACAGTACCCAGTTGTGGATATAAGCAAGGTCTGATGCTGTAAAGAGCAATATTGCATAGGAACCTGGAATGTTAGTTCCATGAATCAAGGCAAATTGGAAGTGGTCAAACAGGAGATGGCAAGAGTGAACGTTGACATTCTGGGAATCAGAGAACTAAAATGGACTGGAATGGTGAATTTAACTCAGATGACCCTTATATCTACTGCTATGGGCAGGAATCCCTCAGAAGAAATGGAGTAGCCATCATGGTCAACAAAAGAATCTGAAATGCAGTACTTGGATGCAACCTCAAAAACAACAGAATGATCTCTGTTCATTTCCAAGGCAAACCATTCAATATCATGGTAATCCAAGCCTATGCCCCAACCAGGACAACTGAAGAAGCTGAAGTTGAATGGTTCTATGAAGACCTACAAGACCTTTTAGAACTAACACCCAAAAAAGATGTCCTTTTCATTATAGGGGACTGGAATACAGAAGTAGGACGTCAAGAAACACCTGGAGTAACAGGCAAATTTAGCCTTGGAGTACGGAATGAAACAGGGCAAAGGCTAGTAGAGTTTTGCCAAGAGAATGCACTGCTCATAGCAAACACCCTCTTCCAACAACACAAGAGAAGACTCTACACATGGACATCACCAGATAGTCAACACAGAAATCAGATTGATTATATTCTTTGCAGCCAAAGATGGAGAAGCTCTATACAGTCAGCAAAAACAAGACCGGGAGCTGACTGTGGCTCAGATCATGAGCTCCTTATTGCCAAATTCAGACTTAAATTGAAGAAAGTAGGGAAAACCACTAGACCATTCAGGTATGACCTAAATCAAATCCCTTATGATTATACAGTGGAAGTGAGGAATAGATTTAAGGGCCTAGATCTGATAGACAGAGTGCCTGATGAACTATGGAATGAGGTTCGTGACATTGTACAGGAGACAGGGATCAAGACCATCCCCATGGAAAAGAAATGCAAAAAAGCAAAATGGCTGTCTGGGGAGGCCTTACAAATAGCTGTGAAAAGAAAAGTGAAAAGCAAAGGAGAAAAGGAAAGATATAAGCATCTGAAT
>SJYQ01008005.1:229693-246171 GCA_006410935.1 Redunca redunca
TTATGACCAACCTAGATAGTATATTGAAAAGCAAAAACATTACTTTGCCAACAAAGGTCCGTCTAGTCAAGGCTATGGTTTTTCCAGTGGTCATGTATGGATGTGAGAGTTGGACTGTGAAGAAAGCTGAGCACCAAAGAATTGATGCTTTTGAACTGTGGTGCTGGGGAAGACTCTTGAGAGTCCCTTGGACTGCAAGGAGATCCAACCAGTCCATCCTAAAGGAGACCAGTGCTGGGTGTTTATTGGAAGTACTGATGCTGAGGCTGAAACTCCAATACTTTGGCCACCTCATGCGAAGAGTTGACTCATTGGAAAAGACTCTGATGCTGGGAGGGATTGGGGTAGGAAGAGTAGGGGACGACAGAGGATGAGATGGCTGGATGACATCACCAACTCGATGGACATGAGTTTGAGTAGACTCCGTGAGTTGGTGATGGACAGGGAGGCCTGGCGTGCTGCGATTCATGGGGTTGCAAAGAGTCAGACACGACTGAGCGACTGAACTGAACTGAACTACCAGACCCACTCCCACATCATACATTTTAAGATAATAGGATTAGAACTAACAATAGAAAGATCTTACCAGACCCACTCCTACAAAATACACGTTAAGATGACAGGATTAGTCTGAAGGTTCTTAATGTTCATGTCCTTGAGCAGGTACATTGTAGTTATATAATCATTGGTTCAGAGTTTAAGTAAAATCATATCCTGGAGCAAGATGAGTTGTTTTGTTGTGTAATCATTAGCTCTGCTTAAAGAAAATGATGTTGCATATGACTAAGATGTGGAAATATAGAAAAAAAAAGTTTGTCCCTTTCTTCTCTTTGAGAGCTCCAGACCCCTTTCTCCTCCTCAGGGGCACCGGATTTCTCTTCAACCTACCTATGAATTAACTCTCTCAGTAAGAAGATGGAAAGTATTTAGAATTTGTTACTGATGTATAATTTCTGGCCAGGTAGGTGCATGGTATGTGGGCCAGCACTTATTCATGGAGGCAGCCTGCTTTGAAGCCCTGTGCTGTTCATCTTGAGCTGCTCTGGAATTCACACAGGATTTGGAGGCCTAGGGTCTGGGAAGGACTTTCTGTGTCCAGAAGCCAGCTGTGCTGGCCACCTTGCTGTGCCCAGGTCCACCCCATGTCTATGCCACGCAGCTGCCTGGCTTCTGCACCTGGGAAAGGGCAGCTTCCTCTGTCCCCACACTTCTCATTTCATCTTTACACAGGTCTGAAACTTTCCCCATCTTTGAAGCCAGCTTTCCCCATTTACACTGTGGAATTATCTAGAACATTCCAGAAAGATGGAAGGTTAGGCAAGAAATGGAAAGCTCCCCAGTGAATGCAGTAATTAGCCTTCGCTGCCCAGGAGACAGGTTGCAGCTCCCTTGAGACAATAAGCTTGGAAAGCCTTAAAAATAAATTGCTAGGAGAATGAAGTGGAAGAGAAAGACATACAAGACATAAGCTTTAATGTTTTGTTGTTAGATGCAGCATGCAATTTTTCTGATAAATTGCTGTAAAAGTTTGTGAACGCCCTCAGTTTCTGTTGTGACCTCACTGCAGACGGGCGCTGTCCACAGCTCACACGTGCCAGTGAACATGAGGTCATGTCAGTCACTCTGTGGTCCTGATCAGTGCCATGCGTACATGCATGCATGTACAACAGTGAGCAGAAATCGAGACATGAGCCCGCCCTCACGGGGCGTCAGTCACATGCGAGTACACAGGCATTGTGGATGGAGACACAGTGAAGCCCTTGGAGTAGAAAGCCCTGTCATCTCTCTGCAGCTAAGACTTATTAAACTTAAGTGGCAAAAGTTTCAGAGAGCACACAGAGGAAAGACCATCGGATTCATCTAGTGGTGCCCTTTCTTCAAATGGCAAAAATTAAGGTGGCAGCCAGGAAGCGGTCCTCGTGCTCTGTGATGGGGTCCTTTCTCGTGTAGGCAGTGCTTTCCTTCTTTTTTTTAAATTAATTTATTTATTTGGCTGCATCAGGTCCTAGTTGCAGTTGGTAGGTTTTGTTGCCCTGAGACATGTGGAATCTTAAGGACTAGGGAAGTCTTAGGCAGTGTTTTCTGATCTGTTATAATGTGTGACACACACACATGCTCATGCAAGTGATCACTATCAGAGTGTCTTTCCCCAATTATGACTGTCTAACTGGATAATAGGGCTGTTTCCCAGCTGCTAAGCCCCAGCATCCCAGTCACCATGTAAATGGCACAGCCGTCCAGATCTGGGTCGGGGGCTAGGCTGAGAGGCACTGCTGTGCAGTGTTTTTCAATCAGCGTTTCTCAAACTGTCTCTGAGTATGACTGCTTTGTTTCAACCTCTTGCCAACTAATAAATAGAATATAATAAAAGTGAATTACTAGAAGTATGCATGGGTAGATAGACAAAACACAAGCTGTAATGTTTTATTGGTAGATGCAACAGATGGGCAGTTTTTCTGATAGATTGTTTTAAAAGTTTCTAAACACTCTTAGTTTCTATTCTGACCTCACGGCAGATGGGTGCTGACCACACTTGGGTCGCACTATCCGAAATTGCAAGCAGGGATCAAAGCTTGGACTCAAAATTGTAAACGTGTATTTATCATTACGAGAAAAAGAAAATTAATGAGTATCATATTCAATTTGCATTACTCTATAAATTTCTTTGAAAATTTTTTCCAGTGAACAAAGGCAGCATTTTACATAGTTGTGATCCTTAACTGGGTTTTTGTTCTGCTTTGATTCACTGGCCATTTTCTCACGTGTATGTGCCCAGCACTGCTGCTTGGGTCCTGACCTCCTCGCCTCCCACCCAGTGGCTGCCCTAACCTCCATGCGGCTCTCCCCTCTGACCCCTGTTCCCTGTTCAGGTCAAGCTCTACAAGGTATCTGGAATGGTCTTCCCAAGTCTCGGGCCTCATCTCGTTCCTTCCAGTGGGCTCCCAGGATGGTGTCTACGTCCCTCCAAGGCCTGATCTGGCCCCCGCTTGCCTCTCCAGCTTCATTTCCTTAGACATTTCTCTATCATGAACAGCTCTGACCTAAACATCTTCATGCCATTTGTCTTTTTTTTTTTAAATACACTAATTGTGCTTAGTGTCTGATGCTTTGCGAGCCCATGGGCTGTAGCCCACCAGTCTCCTCTGTCCATGGGATTCTCCAGGCAAAAATACCGGAGTGGGTTGCCATTCTCTTCTGCAGGGGATCTTCCCAACCCAGGGACTGAACCCAGGTCTCCCTCATTAAAGGCGAATTCTTAACCATCCAAGCTACCAGGGAAGCCCAATATACTAATTATTTCCCCCAAGTGAAACCATAGAGTCCAAGATCATGGACCTTATAAACACAGTTGGTTGCATATTGCCAACTTGTTTTCCAGAAAGGCTGAGCCCCTTTTCAGCGAAAACACCATGCATCCTGAATTTCAACTCAAAAAGGTAGGGCCGATATTGGCACCAAATCAAGTTTTACACCAGAGCATATAGTGTGTTCTTAGGTATCTAGTGAAGTGTGAAGTGTTAGTCGCTCAGTTGTGTCCGACTGTTTGTGTGTGTGTTTGTCACTGAGTCGTGTCTGGCTTTCTGTGACCCCATGGACTACAGTCTGCCAGGCTTCTCTGTCCATGGAATTCTCCAGGCAAGAACAGTGGAGTGGGTTGTCACTCCCTTCTCCAGGGGATCTTCCCGACCTAGGGATTAGCCCGAGTCTCCTGCGTTGCAGGCAGATTCTTTACCATTTGAGCCACAGGGAAGTCTTAGGTTTCTAGTAGCTCGTGTCAAATGAAGTGCCTTTCTGCTTTGGATGTTAGTTCTGAAAAGGCAGGAGCCTGTTCTCCAGCTTTCTTTTCCCCTGAAAACGGTGGACACCCAGTCAATACATGATGGCCGTGGTGATGACCGGGTCTGAAGCTGAAGTGAGTAGAAGTTAAGATAAAGGGTTTGTTGAAGAAAGATGCCCTTCCCTATGTGTCCAGCAGAGGTGAAGCTGGAAAGTAACAAGGGTAGCCAGGCATGCTGGTGGCAGAAGGTTGACAAGGAGGCGCCATCAACAGCATCTTTGATTATTTGGGTTAAGAATATCAGATTAATGTGTGTGCTCATGATAATAATACCAGCACTGTGAGCACTTACACGTCTCCTATTGGATCCCCACAACAACTGTGTGAGCTAGCACACCTTCTTATCAATGAGAAACTCAAGCCCATAGAGGTAAACCTGCTTGCCCGAGGTGGAAGGTGCACAGTCCCTAGAGTGAAGCTGGGGTTCAATCCCGGGTGGCCCCAAGACAACGCTGTGTTGAACTTCTCTATATGTCTGCCTTGTCATTCTTTTTTGTGTTTATTATTGTTGTTGCTGTTATTCTTATAGAAAAGTCACAAATTCAATACAGACAGCTTTTTTCTCTGAGCCATTTGAAAATAGTTGCCAACCATGTCCACCACCCCTGCCTACAGTAGAATATCCCCTAAAACAAGGACATGCTGCCAAATTCTCACGATGAAACTGTAGGGATCAGGACATAAACACTGATGTGTTGCTGCCGTGTAGTCCTGAGGCTCTGTTCAGAGTTCTGCACTGGGCCCCCCGGCATCATTTGGATACTGGTGGAGCTCACACGTGCGCAGTTGGTTGTCTGAGTTCTTGAGTCCACTTCAGTTTAGAACGGCTCTCCCATCTTTCCTGGCCTCTCAGGACCTGGACACTTTTGATCTGTCATTTCATTGAATGGCCATCAGTGTGATGTTTCCCCATGATTAGATTTCAGGTCTCATATCTCTGTTTCGGGTTTTTTTTCTTTTAAGTACAGATCAGCAGTGTTAAGTATACTGACGTTGCCGTGCAGAGACGCTGCTGTCCTAGACATTTAGGGTGTAAGAACCCTGTGAGAGGGTGTGGGCTTTGCTGGCATTGCCATCCCCCCGGCCTGCCCTCCCAAAGATGCGCTCCCTCTGAGCTCCACGGGCCTCCCCAGGGCCTGCCCCGGGCCTTTCTTCCTGTGCCACCCGGTCGTCTAGACTCCCCTAGAAAGTATGCTTTCCTAGGAATGCCTGGCCCATAGTAGGCATTCGTCCAGTGATGGCCAAATATTCAGAACGCCTGGGGGTAATTATGGCATATAGAGCCATTGGATTGTTTGTTCAGAAGCATGAGCGTGTTCCCAGACTGCTGTCACTGCGGACGTGATCAGGGCTCCAGGAAGTCTTTATTGATTTACAGCTAACATGTGACCTTCAGAAGTTACCCCAGTGGGAAACAGAGCAAGACGGTTGTTTTACGTGACTTCATAATGGAATTCACAGAGCACTCAAGATTTTCTTGAAGTGCTGGTTCTGACTGGCATCACAGAAAATATGAGGCCGATCTGGGAGTGGCCCACTTTGGTTAATGCAGTCACATTTAGGAGGATGTAATGGAGTGTAACACTAGTGTACTGGAATGACACACGCTGTGGAATTTTCTGGGTAGATCCTTGAATTGAAGAAGATAGGATCTTGAGCCTATGAAGGAGCCAAACCCTGAGCCTGTGGAAAATTCAGTGGGCTAGGAGCCAGTCCGGTGTGCCCCAGCTGGTTTGAACAGTAAGACCATTGTACCCCTCCCCACCCACCACCGACACGGGGCCAATGTTGACAGAGTAGCTCCTAGTTAACATTCAGCTTTTATTGGTGTCAACACTGTATGAATTCCTGTTTAGCTTCTTTTCATAAATAGATGACTCAAGTAACTAACTTTTATGTAACCTAATCCAGGAAGAGGTAAAAATTTTCCAGAGAGAGCTCATTCTTGAAGTTCTGCTGTCAAATATTCAAACTAGCCACGTAGCACTAGCAACAGGATTTTATTATACTCCTGGAAGAAAGGAAACCGAGTCCAATGCATCTTTGTTTACATACGGAGCACCAGAATGGTACTTAAATAGGATTCATAGGCAGATCACTATTTTCTTTCCTTCTTCTTTTTGTAACTTTTTTTTTTCCCTACCGAGTGGCATGCGGGATCTTAGTTCCCTGATGAGGGATCAAACCCATGCCCGCTGCACTGGAAATGCAAAGCCTTAACCAGCGTGCCAGGGCAGTCCCTAGATCATTATTGTCGACATCAAAAATAGTCCAGCCACGACTTACAAATACACTTTAGGGATTTTTTTTTTTTTTTTGGTACTAAAAATAAGTTTTAAAGTAACCACTTACCAAGAAGAGTTTCTTGGTGCTGGAGAAAATGGCATACATTTTATCCCGTATTTACACCGATCGTGATTTCAGCACAGCATTCGTTTATAAGTATCCTTAGAGAGGCTTTGCTGGATATCACTCTTTTTTGTTTCATCATTCCACCATTCATTATTCTCCATGTAACTTCCCCCAGGCTCTCCCTGTGCTCCCTAAGGAGATGTTTCCTTCTAATGTCTTTGGGAAATGATGTCAGTTTTTATGATTTTTGATTTTTTGACATCTTGTTTTTGTTGTTACTTCAACCAGATTTTTTCCTGGTACATTTCAAATTATTACATTAAGTATTAAAATTATTAAAGAATTGCAAAATAGTTTCCATTATAAAAGCTTGTTTTCATTATTTAAAACTATTCGACAACTTTCCATGTGGATGTCCTGTGAGAATCAATAGCCTTGAGATTAATATCAATATGGACCTTCTCTGCCTGCAGCTGTTCTTGCTCATCAGTTTTTATTCTTATTCACTATTAGCTGTCTCTTCTAAGTACGAAAGATGGAGAAATGGTAAAGACTTTAAATTCCTACATGTCTAGGTTGTAATTCTTATATAGAGTAGTTTACAGAGGAGGTTTTTTAAATTTTTATTGAAATATATTTGATTTATAAGGTTGTATTAGTTTCAGGTGTGTAGCAAAGTGATTCAGATATATATATAGTCCTTTTTAGATTCTTTTCCATTGTAGGTTATTACGAGATGTTGAGTATCATTTCCTATACTATACAGTAGTTGGTTATTTTCTGTGTAGTAGTATGTATATTTTAATCACAAACTCCTAATTTATCCTCTTTGGTAATTGTAAATTTGTTTTCTATGTCTCTGAGTCTACTTCTGTTTTGTAAATAAATTCATTTATATAATTTTTTTAGATTCCGTATATAAGTGATACAATGTATTTGCCTTTCTCTCTCTCTGACTTAATGCACTTAGTACGCTCATCTCTAGATCCATCCATGTGTTCCAAATGGCATTATTTCACTTTTTTTTGTGGCCAAGGAACATTTCTTTGTGCATGTACACCACATCCTTATCCATACATCTGCCACTGGACACTTGGGTTGCTCTTGTGTCTTGGCTATTGTAAGCAGTGCTGCTATGAACATTGGGGTTACATGTATCTTTTCAAATTAGAGTTTTCTCAGGATTTATGCCGAGAAGTGGGATCACTGGATCACATGGTATCACTATTTTCAGTTTTTAAGGAATCTTCACTGTTCTTCACAGTGGCTCCACCAAATTACATTCCCCCCAACAGTGTAGGGAGGGTTCCCTTTTCTGCACACCCTCTCCAGCATTTATTGTTTGTAGCCTTTCTGATGATGCTGTGAGATCTCACTGTCTGGTATGAGGTGATACCATGTTGTAGTTTTGATTTGCATTTCTCCATAGAGGAGTTGTTTTGTTTTTAATTAATTAATTTTAACTGGAGGCTAATTACTTTACAATATTGTGGTGGTTTTTGCCATACATTGACATGAATCAGAGACACACATGTCCACAGAGGAGTTTTAAAACCAACCTTCCTCACAGAAATTTCCAGCCCCTTCCAGTGTGGGTGCTTCCTCACTAGCCCCTTCATGGGTATCTTGCATCTGTGCTGACATGTGCCTTTGATGAGCCAGCACCTTCAGACTAAAGCATGCTTGTCAAGATCACAAATCACGCACCTCTGTTAACAGTTTAGGCTGATTTGGGGTTTGTGCTACAGTGCTCAAGAATGCCTAGAACCTGACATCTTGGATTCAAAAATAAATTTGAGGAAATTGTTTTAATGGTCTTAACTCTTACCTCAGTTCAGAACCTGACATGAATGAGCTCACCAACCAACCTCACCTTTAAGACATGTTTACTGACTCACCACAGAAATCTGAGGACATGTGTATATACCTCAACTAGGCCTTTTTTGGTACTGTCTTAAGGATTTACAAGAATGTGTCTTTGGTTACAGCCATCCTGGGTAATAACAGTCAGAGGGCATGAACGTGCATGTTACATGTTGCCAGTAAGAGCTTCGTGACCTTAGGCAACGGATCTGAGCTCACTGAGCCTCGTTTCTGCAAAAGCAAGAATAATAAAATCCTCCTCTATCACTGGAGGATTTCAGGCAACTCAGATGAGTTGGTACCTGTGGCGAGACTTGTGAACTGCCAATCGTGGGTTGAATGTAACTTGCTGCTGCTATTGCTGCTAAGTCACTTCAGTCTTGTCCGACTCTGTGTGACCCCATAGACAGCAGCCCACCAGGCTCCCCGTCCCTGGGATTCTCCAGGCAAGAACACTGGAGTGGGTTGCCATTTCCTTCTCCAGTGCAGGAAAGTGAAAAGAGAAACGGAAGTCGCTCAGTCGTGTCTGACTCTTCACGACCCCATGGACTGTAATCTACCAGGCTCCTCTGTCCATGGGATTTTCCAAGCAAGAGTACTGGAGTGGGGTGCTGTCGCCTTCTCCAAATATAACTTAAAATTGTTACTATTCAGAGCGGGCATAATAAACTGGAAGGGGGAAGCTGTGTTCTCAGAAGGTGGTCAGGACCTTCTATGGGACCCGGTTCTGGATGTTTCGACTGACTTAATCCGTGGAACAAGGGGATATTTGACACAGTGGCACCTGAAGCATTAAGGTAACTAGAGCATTACCAGCAGGATCTTTGTACACCTTACAAACAAGTTCTTTATCTTCTCCCTTGCCTACGAAAGTTACAGAACTGCGTACATAATAGGATTCAGTATGGAGCTTATTAGCTTGAACTTGTCTGAACTCATGTTCACAAGCCTGCCCGCCCTATCTAGAGCAAACAGGGTCAGATAAAGAGTTCTTACGAAAGAATCCTGTGCTGTGAATCAAACACAGATCACGTAAGACTTCCTGACACTACTTAATTTTTCGGGCAAGTTTTCTTTCTTTTTCCCCCACCCCGTTATCCTGACCTTAGATGAATTTTCCAGCGGTTCCTGGAATAAGAAGGCTACATTCATCCATCTTTGCATCCTCACAATTTCCAGTGACTCTTAATAGAAATTTCATGCAGCTAGGCTGACAGTAACTTATGTTCTTTTTTTTAAAAAAAAAAACGATGATGATTACTCGGAAGCCTATTTTTAGTATTCAGGTGAAATGGTTTTACAGTGCTCCATTAGCATAGCTATTAATACACTTGAGTGTTAATGTCTCTGCTTCACTTCCCCACAGTTTGTCCTGTAAGCTGAATTATGTTCCAGGTGATGTGTGATCTTTCCTGTCCCTGCTATCATCCCCCTGGAGCTCCTTTACCATTGATTTTGCAACAGGTGGCCCAGATCCAAGGAGGTGAAATGTGCTCCCCAGTGTGGCATAGCTTGTTTTTGCCAAAGCTGGGGCCAGAGACCTAAAGTGACTCCTGGACCAGTGTCCTAAGATGCCATCAGTTCAGTTCAGTGTCCACCTCTTCACGACCCCATGGACTGCAGCACGCCAGGCCTCCCTGTCCATCACCAACTCCCGGAGCTGACTCAGACTCATGTCCGTAGAGTCAGTGATGCCATCCAACCATCTCATCCTGTCTTCCCCTTCTCCTCCTGCCCTCAATCTTTCCCAGCATCAGGGTCTTTTCAAATGAGTCAATTCTTTGCATTATTAGGTGGCCAAAGTATTGGAGTTTCAGCTTCAACATCAGTCCTTCCAGTGAATATTCAGGGCTGTTTTCCTTTAGGATGGACTGGTTTGATCTCCTAGTTGTCCAAGGGACTCTCAAGAGTCTTCACAGCTCCTTGGAAAACCAGAGTAAGACCTCGGCTCTTTAAAATCCTTGCAACAGCCAGGTTTTCTATAGGAAAAGGATATAACATTCTGATTGTTAGAAGTTTGATGTTTAACTATTTGGAGATCCCAAAGGAAAACAACCCTGAATGATTGATGGCATCAATGGCTATGAGTTTGAGCAAAGTCCAGGTGAAGTTTGCTTCAGTGTTTGCTTCAAGTTCACCAATCCATGGTGAAGGATAGGAAGCCTGGCTCGGTGCAGTCTATGGTGTTGCAAAGAGTTGGGTACGACTGAGTGACTAAGCAACAGCCATTTGAAGATTAGTGTCTAATGTTTCGCATCCGTCCTGCCTTAATCTTAAATAGAGATGAAAGGATTTTTTTTTTTTTTTAAGAATTTCCTTTCTTGGTAATTCTTCTTTTCTAAAAAATATATATTTGTTTTTTGGCTGAGCTGGTCTTTGTTGCTACCGTGCAGGCTTTCTTGAGTTGCGCAGAGTGGAGGCTGCTCCCTAGTCGCAGCATGCAGACTTTCACTGTGGCTTCTCTTGCTATGGAGCTTGAGCTCTCGGGTGTGCAGGCTATAGCAGCTTCGGTTCCTGGGCTCCACAGCGCAGGCTTAGTCTGTGGCACATGGGCTTAGTTGCTCCGCGGCATGTGGGATCTTCCCAGACCAGGGATGGAACTCATGTCTCCTGTATTTGTAGGCCAATTCTTTGCCAGTGAGCCATCAGGGAAGCCCCTTTTCTTGACCATTCTTGATAATGCCTTTCCTAGCTGATTCCAGCTCATCAGTCTGAGCTTTACTTACTGTGTGTTGCCGTAGATGGAGGTGATGTGGTTTATAAGATAAAAAACAGCAAGTCCGAGGCCTGCTTNAAAAAAACAGCAAGTCCGAGGCCTGCTTTCTTATCGAAGGTCACTGGCCTTGCAAACCTTTTGCTGATTTTTTTTTTTTTTTGAGCATGTTCCTTTGTTCATCTGTCAGGGCAGGGAGCCAGCATGGGATAACATCTGCCCTGGAGTGGCCAGGTGAACTGTCAGCGGCATTAAGAGAGTCAGGCTTTTTCCATCGGTAGTTGGTGGGGCCACAGGCCTCTCCTTGATGGCTTGATCTTGTCAACATGGTTTGCCGCCGGGTATAATGGATCAGTCTCCACTATTTTAAGAATGCGTGTCAGGCCGGGTACTATTTCATTGTCGCTTTGCTTCAGATCCCGATTCCAATTCAAACATCCAAGAGAGTTACGCCTGACGTTGTAGCCTCGGTTCCTCATCTGTGAGAAAGCAATCTCGCTTTCTGTCCTGAAGAAGTCTGAGGATGGAAGAGAGCGGGGGCCAAGTACCTGTCCCCCAAACCTGGTCGGTAGGAAGCTGCAGCTTACAGGAGCTGCTGTTTTCCCGACTCTTCATCATCACCACAGTCGCTGATGGGTGCCAAGGTGATCAGCGTCATCTTTTCCTGTGAAAACCAGACACTGCCTTTCTCATCTTTTAAGTACATCCAAGTGTCAGTCGCTCAGTCATGTCCCACTCTCTTCGACCCCATGGACTATAGCCCAACAGGCACCTCTGTCCCTGGGATTCTCCAAGCAAAAATACTGGAGTGGGTTGCCTGTCGTTCCCTGCTCCAGGGGATCGTCCCAACCCAGGGATTGAACCCAGGTCTCCTGCATTACAGGTAGATTCTTTACTGTCTGAGCCCCCAGGGAATCCAGTGTGAAAATGCATCCAATATGAAAGTTGTTTTAGTGTTTTTTTCTTTTAAAAGGTTATTCTGGAAATTAAAAAACTCACCACTTGATACATGCTAATATGCATCTTAATATGTCGCTCAGTTCAGTATCTTCCCCAAGCTTGGAACAAAGTATATTGTAAGCTGTGTGCCGGGCTTTCCAAGTGTTGGGTTGGGGTTTGTTTGTTTGTTTTTTTAATAGTTATTTATCTTTTTGGCTGTGCCAGTCTTAGTTGTGGCACTCTGGATCTTCAAACTTTGTTGTAGTATGTGTCGAGTGGGATTTAGTTCCCCCATTGGGGATTGAACCCAGGGCCCCTGCATTTGGGGTTCAGAGTCTTAGCCAGTGAACCACCAGGGAAGTCCCTGGGTTGGATTTTATTTCCAGGTCTATTCTTGAGTCTCTCTCTGACTTGAGCAATCACATGATATGCATGAGTCTTTCCATAGGTGATATAAAAGCAGGTTGCCCCTGCCATACCTCATTGGATTGTTGTGGAGGTTATGAGTTAATGTCTCTGAAGTGGGTGGCTGGAATGAGCCATGCAGGTATGAGGTGTCCACGTGGGTTGATGTTCAAAGGGATGTCGCCCTTACCCGTGGCTCTGGTTTGGTCCTCACAGCTTTGAAGTACCATAAAGCATCCAGTGTTTGATCAACTGTGCAGTAATAGCATCCTTCTCAGCATTGACCTGAGGCCTTTTGGGTCATGTGACTGACCTGACCCAGTTCTGATCAAACCCAGTTCCTACACAGTAAGAAACAAAAACTTTGATTCTGTTATGTCCTTCTTCAAAAAATGGGCTGAGATATTCCCTGGTGCCTATTTTCCAGCATTTTGAAAATTGCTCTAAATCTTTACCCTATTGTCTGTTTGGGACTGCTAGGTCAAGTTGTGTCCAAGAGAGTTCTGTTGTATACTTTGTGTCAGAGTCTGAAAATTTTCATTGGCGACCTCACTATCTTGAAAAATTGCTAAAACTGTAAAATTATGTATTTTCAATTTGTATGAACTATACGTTTTATTACGAAAGCCGCCTTATACCATGTCGGTTTACAATGAATGCGTGTGTGCTTAGTCGCTCAGTCCTGTCTGACCCTTTGCAACACCCTGGACTGTAGCCCACCAGGCTGCTCTGTCCTTGGGATTCTCCAGAAAAGAATACTGGAGTGGGTTGCCATGCCCTCCTCCAGGGGATCTTCCTGACCCAGGGATCGAATCTGCATTGACTGGCAGGTTCTTTACCACCTGAGCCACCAGGGAAGCCCCAGGTGATGCTGCCCTTATCATAAATCTCTTATCAATTCTTTGCTACTTTTTAAAAATAACTTTGTATTTATGAAGATTTTCAAACACGCGCAAAAACAGAGTAAATAGTCTAATGAACCCCAAAGACTCAGCTCATCACCCAGTTTCAGCAGTGATCAACACATGGAATCCCCCCTTCCCATCCTTACACCTCGGGGTAGTTTTAAACACACCCCCTAGAGTCATATCATTTCAAGGATAAGCATCTCTAAGAGATAAGGAGTCATAAAAGTTCTTTCTTAATGTCAAATATCGATTCTGTATTCGAATTTCCCAAACTGCCTCAAGAATCTGGTTTTGTACTTAGCGTGTTTGGATCACAGTTCAGATAAGACAGACCCATTCCACTTGGTTGATGTTTCTTAACATCTGTTACTCTCTGGGTTGTTTGTCTGGTAGAAAGTCCCTTTCTAGACACTTCTTGGCAATAGCACACTATTAGCATATCCCTTTATACACCTATTTATTGTGAACTCATAGATCTGAAAAGTGGTCAAGTTAGAGTGTTTTGTTAGTTCTGTTTTCATTTACGTGAGACGTCCTGTTACTGCTGCACACTGTCTTGTTGTCTCCCCTTTTGTGTGTCAGACCAGTCCATCCCTGAATCGCTGTGTGGTCAGTCTGATCCAACTTCTAAAATTCCCCGTCAGCTTTTCACCTCCTGGGTTTAGCTGCCATTCTTGACCCTGGCCTCCTGAGTCATCATTTCATTAGCGCTTCAGCACCCAGTGCATAACTTACTTTGAAAGATTTTTCCAAATGTGTCCCTCAGGGGGTATTAGACACGTTGAATGATTGTCAACATGATTTTTTTTAAAGAAAAAGCGATTGCCTGATTCAAAATGTTTTCACATCTTTATATAGAAACACACATATTTTTCGGGTTGTTAACTAGAAAAATAAAAATAATTCTAAGTCTCAAAGATAGGAGATGAGTATGGGCTTCCCCAGTGGCTCAGTGGTAAAGATCCCTGCCTGCATATGCAGGAAATGCAAGAGACTTGGGTTCAATCCCCGGGTCGGGAAGATCCCCTGGAGAAGGAAATGGTAACTCACTCGTGTATTCTTGCTGGGAAAACCCCATGGACAGAGGAGCCTGGTGGGCTACAGGGATCACAAAGAATCAGACGTGACTGAGTGACTGAGCACAGCATGAGCCTGAGAAATAATTAGTAAAGAGTTGGTTTGTGTAGTACAAGCCATAAACTCCAATTAAAGAGTTGAAGTGGCCATTGTTTCTGAGGGTTTTTTTTTTTTAGGGGAACACAAGTGATTTTAAAGCATTTATTTTCCTTAAAACACAGGGAAATCAATTTAAAGTACTC
Source organism: Redunca redunca (assembly GCA_006410935.1). Lineage (NCBI taxonomy): Eukaryota > Metazoa > Chordata > Mammalia > Artiodactyla > Bovidae > Redunca > Redunca redunca. Next base: position 244,031 of record SJYQ01008005.1, read on the forward strand.
CACGTTCATGTTGATGTATGGCAAACACCAACACAATATTGTAATTATCCTTAAAAAAGTTCTAAGTGCCAAAAAAATAAATAAAAAATAAAGTTCTCCACACTAAAGGAATAAAAAATAAATAAAGTACCCCATGTTCCTTTTGTTAATAATATAAAACAAAAATCAATGGTTAAATAGTGAAGTTTTCTTTAAACAAAGCATAATGGTGATCCCATTTTACAAAACAGAAGGGTCTATACTCCTTCTAAGAGCTGACTCATTGGAAAAGACCCTGTTACTGGGAAGGATTGAAGGCAGAAGGAGAAGGGGCGCCGGAGGATGAGATGGTTGGATGGCATCACTGACTCAATGGACGGGAGTTTGAGCAAACTCTGGGAGATACTGAAGGACAGGGAAGCCTGGCGTGCTGCAGTCCATGGGGTCACAAAGAATCAGACACAACTTAGTGACTGAAAAGCACGGGCTTCCCAGGTGGTCAGATGGTAAAGAATCCACTTGCAGTGCAGGAGACCGGCTTCGATCCTTGGGTCAGGACAATGCCCTGGAGAAGGGAATGGCTACCCACTCCAGTATTCTTGCCTGGAGAATTCCATGGACAGAGGGGCCTGGTGGGCTGCAGTCCATAAGGTTGCACAGAGTCGGACAGGACTGAGCAACTAACACTATACTCCTTCTCATTCTTTTACATCTTCAAATTGATTTCAGACTGCTTTTTGGTGTGAAAATATTTCTGCTTTATAGCTTGCTTGTTTCATAGAAAGTAGATCCGATTCTGAATTGAATTCAGGAACTTTTGATCACGAGCCCAGGGCCGTGTTACAGCCTCATCTCCTGGAGTGTGTGATGTCCTTGTGAAGCTCAGAAACATGGGTCCATCTGATGAATTTATGACCAGAAGTTCATCTGGGTCTTAGACTTAAGATTTTTAAGTTGTACCCCGGTCTCTGGATTTTATATATTATTCCACTTTTTATGTGGAATAACCTTCATCAGAATCGTTTCAGGAAATGAGAAAAGTAGGATATGGTTATGAGTCAACCTTGGAAAACTACAGCATGGAATGAATTAGTCAGAAGAAGGGTTTCGGTGGCCAACATGAACTGTATGCTATCAGGAAGTGGTGTGACTTTCCATGATTTTATGTTCTGCAAATCACGTGGCGTAATGCTCCAGACACCTGGAATCTTTTTTTTTTTTTTAAGCCATAAGTTTTGAGATAAAATTGAAAAGTACCCTGGAATGAAAGCACAGCCCCCTCAGTAGTTGGGCCGCCCTACTGACAGCTCGAATGGGCTTCCACAGTCCCACTCCGTGGGGGATACAGACATTCACCTGGAAGCCCTCTGGGTGAAGCCCTTTTGGGTCAAGTCAGAAAAGCAGTCAGTCTTCACAGAGTCACTGCTACTGAGGGGTGACCTCTGTCCTTTTGTCTCAGATACTTTTTTTCATACTTAGTGTCGCTGGTTATTAAGCAATGTCATTCACAGTCAGCAGGAGAGTTGCTCTCCCGGTGTTGTGCTGTTTTGGAAGGGTGCTCTGAAGTTCAGAACCAGGCGGTGTGATCTGGCCTCCGGTCATCCTATTTAAGGGCAAAGGGAACCTTGAGGAAATGGAGTGGATTCAAAGTTTGGATCTTGTAAGTTTCATAAAACTACCTTGCTAGAGCAAACTGTTGAAAACGGAGTCAACCGGTAAAACTAAACATGGAGAGAAGTCAGTTTGTGGTTTTATTGGCAATAGAAGTCAGTTAAAGACAATCGAGAGTAATCAAGTCACCTCTGTCCTCTCTGTTAGGCTTGGTAGGTACAAATAACATTCAGTAATTACAGCTTGGGAGATAGGTATATATAGAGACAGAGAGTCAGAGAGAAATAGAGATATCTGTATCCTCCATTAGTTGCTCAGTCATATTCGACTCTTGCGACCCCGTGGACTGTAGCCCGCCAGGCTCCTCTGTCCATGGGTTCTCCAGGCAAGAATACTGCAGTGGGCTGCCATTTCCTTCTCCAGATATACGTATGAGTGAGTGAGTGAAGTCGCTCAGTCGTGTCCGACTCTTTGCGACCCCATGAAGTGTAGCCCACCAGGCTCCTCTGTCCATGGGATTTTCCAGGCAATAGTACTGGAGTGGATTGCCA